>JAAGNO010000839.1:0-19547 GCA_033439905.1 Ceryle rudis
GTACGAAGCAGAGCCCTGGCTTCCCAGCAGCGTGTTTCCTGTGCCGGGATCAGGGAGGTTGGAAATGAGGTTGGGTTTTTTAAAATCTGCCTGAATGCCCCCCTCTGAACTCTGTCCGGGGAGGTGAGGGGGGGCTTGCTCTGGGGGGGGGGGGGACACGGACGGACGGCAGCGGGAGGCCCGAAGTCGGTACCGTATCGTGGGTTTCCGGTTTCACATCGAGACCTTGCCCGGAGTTTTAGACAGAAACGGGCAACTTCTGCTTTCTCCCAGCCCCTTTTTGTCTTTTGTTTCCCTCACGTGGCGAAGCTGAGCTGGCGGAGAGCTGAGGAGCGGGGCAGGTCGCCCCGCCCAGGCACTGACCGGTTCTTGCCAGGGGCTTCTTTGAAGTGAGGGCGTGAAGCGCTCCCGGTGTCGGGGATGGGGTCGTGGCCGGCCCGCGGGCGACGGCTGCGAGGGGTCGCTTCCCAGCCCGGCTTCTGCCAGTGCCCCCGCCTCCCCCCGGGTCCCTGCCGCCCGGACCCCCACCTCCTCCTCGCTCACGGGCTTGGCCCGAAGCTGCCGTACCTTCGGTGATGTACCCGGGCTGAGCGGCTTCTGAGGAGGGCTGGGCGGTGTTTAAAATGCCCCGGGGTGTGCGGGTTGTGGCCTGAGGCCATAGCGAAGGCTACAGTTTTAGTTTCTTATGCTCGTGAGGGGCTTTCTGAAAATTGCTGCACGGTTTGTCTTGGGAAGAGTGTAAATATGTATTTTTGTCATTCTAAGTAGGTCACTCATGACAGCATTTCCTGGGGGCATCACATTTGACCTTCAATAGATCAGATGCTACACTTGGAGTAATGTTTTAAAATACGAAGAAACTGTGAAAATAAGAGTAGTGTTGTGTAGAAGCTGAAGTTTTCCCCCTGTTCAGTGGGACCAGAGTTGAGTCTCAGGAGTGACAGAGTGTATATTGTACTATCTATTATATCTGTAGTTTCTTTTTAAAATGCTGAGATCAATAAATAGAATTTTGTGTCTGTGGAGTACTGCTAGTTCACAGATACAAACAAGTTAACCTATAGATTCTGGGGTGATTATTGTATAAAGGCTTGAAATACCTGGCTGGAAGGACAACGAAGTGCTCCCTGACAATGTAAACAATAACAGTAAGAGAACGGTCTGGTTTTATGTTAATGATTTGATGACTGTTGGCAGTTGAGTAGGAAACAGTTCTCTGAAGTCTTTAAATGGTCTTCATGCAGTTAATGATAACTGGTAGGAGTCTGTCAAAGCCCTCCAGCATCATGCATTGTGTACTTCTTGTGCGTTAGAGCAGCTCTGCCTGCATGCAGTCTGAATTATTATGAAGAGCACCTATGAGAACATTCAGAAAGCCATATTGGGATGTGCTAAGGCTTCTACCGACAGTGGCCAAGAGTGTGTGCTTTGAGAGGACCATGATAGGGAAAGCTTGCTGTGATGCTTCTCCAGAGTAGTCTCTCCAGGGAGCTGTGGCTTAAGGATTCCCTTGGGTAAAAGTGTTGCCTTTGTGCTTGTCAGACACAAAGATTATTGGTGTTTTGCTTTTTTTTTCCTTTGATCTTATACAGTAGTTTTTCAAGCCATGCAGACTTTCAGTAAGATAGTAGAAAGGTACCTGTGGAAATAGGGAACCAGATGGAGTGTTCTACAGACGTTACTGATTACCACTAAGATGGGCAAAGGGCAGTTTCTAGTTTGCAAAGGCTTGTGCGTAGAAGTTATTTTAATGGATGTTAATTTTCCAAGCATTGTTCACGTATTAGGCTCTGACCTAATGCATCTAAACCAAAGCTTGATATTTATAACAAAAAAAAAAAACCAAACTAAAAAACCCCAACAAAACCAAACCAAAACAACAACAATACCCCAAACAAACAGGAAGAAACAAACAGAAAAAAAAAAAGGCAGAGAATGTTATACTCTTCTAATATATCCTAATGAAATGCATCCAAATTAATTTTCACTGAGTTGGGAGAAAGCCATTAATAAAGTGTAATGTTTTGTCAGCTTCACTGGATTTATAATAAGTAGAGAATTAAGAGCAGAAACTGAGAATTTATGTCATACTGTACAACTAAAGAATGTTCACAGACTTTTGAAGCCCCTGTTCTATAATGATAATTACTATGAATAAGGTAGCAAATGTCACAATCATTATTGTAGTGATAAATTTTGGCCCACCACAGACCCTTTACTTTATAGTAGGAATTGCAGCATGATACTTAAGCAACTAAAAATATAAAACTATTTTTAATTTTGTGCTTTTGTGAAAGTTTTCACTGCCTTGGGCTTCATTCATCAAAAAATCAGCTTCCATATGATGCTTAGATTTCTAGTTAGCTAAGGCCTGACATCCTTTTTAAAAACAAACTTGTAAGAATTATAAAAATCCTGGAGTCAAAATATCCTGCACATGCAGGGGAGGATTATATCTGTTTTCAAGGCATGGCAACAGCCCAGACTTGATGTTGGTCACCCCATGAGTCGGTAGTGTAATTGGGGCATGCTTCCAGTCCCGAGTTTGAGAAGAAAGCATTGGTGGTTCTGGGTTACAAATGAAGGTACGTGGAATGGTAGTGGTAGGATCAAGCAGGAGGGTGACCCACCTATTCTCTTCTCTCTCTGTTGCTTGGAGAAACACACAATGTGGAAAATAGGTGCTTGAGTCTCAGTACAGCTGCGTATGCACAAATTTTCCATTTATGATGTTTTTATTCAGTACTTGATATAAATTACCCATATGGTTGAAACAGCCACTTCAGTTATTTATTCCATCAGACAGAACATACCATTATAGGTTAGGCTCTAATTACTCTGCTACATGATTGTTATGACTAAAGAAACACATTCGTTATAAACTGTTGAGAGAAGGCAGGTTAAACTGAAACCTGTGTCTGAATTTACAGCATAAGTAGCAGAATTTGTTAAGCATTCAAAATATGCTACCTGTTTTCTGTTAACTTCTTACCTGCCAAAAGCAAGCGCTGTGAAAACAAGTACTCATGTATTAGAATCTGGGCAGTTTGGTTCAACTTTTTACTTACCAGAATTAAATTGATTTAATTTACATGAGAAGACAACAATTTTTGATAGTCAACAAAATACACGGACTAATCTGGATGAAGTCTAGTATTCTTGGGTAAAGCACTGAAAGCATAAACAGTGTTTAATGGGGGAGAAGGCTGGAAAGTTTACAGTCTAAGACTCTGGTCTTGCATATAGGTTTAAAGTGTAAACTGTCATGGATTAAATGACAGAGCAGTCTTCTGGATCATTGGTGAGGTGCCCAGTCCTGTTTAATTACCTGAATAATTTTTCTCTCAGGCAAGATGTCACATTGAAGCTGTGGTCTGTTTTTTTTTGTGGTGAGGCTTTTACTTAAATAAAGGACACCAGTGATGAACAGCAGTAGGTCAGGAACTTTTAGATGCAGTTCTGAACACAGCCAATTGATAGTTTTTATAAAACTGGTGTTTGTCTGGTTTCTTTATAATGCTCTGTTGAAGATGGAAAGGGAAAAAGCCATTACAGTTGTCCAGAGTTGTTAGGTTCTCCCAAGAAAAAATCAGCAGGACACTGTCATTTCTGAAGAAGCCTGAGTTTATACATACAAAAAATACCCAACCCAGTTAGCAACAGTGGAAGAAGAATGAGGAAAAAAAAAAAGACATATGCTTTAGAGATCATCTGCTTAAATAAATTGTACAGCTGGAGACTGAGAGAGATAACACCAGGCTTCAGTACTTCATTTGCATATTAATTGTATTAATATCCATTTCCTGGGGCACCCAGCCTTCTGTACTAACTGCTTACTTTGGACCTAACTAGATAATTGGTATAAAATGAACAAGTTGGACTCTGAGAGACCGCTCCAGTTGCCAAAGGCAGTGGCTGGCTTCAGTGGAGATTACATTAGAGCTGTATTACTGTAGCCTTCAGTTGTAGTTCTGGGTCTTGCTGTAATAATCATACTGCTGGCAGATTGTTCTCACCCCAGTGAGACAACATGAGAGTGCTGTGATCAAGCTAAAAAGGAGCACAACGTGGCGATACCAATGAGGTCATAAATTAAAGTGACACAATCAAAATTTAGTTCTCTAGGGGTTTCGCCTCCCTGAGAATTTAGTCACAATGTTCTTAGTTACGCGAAGCACTGTAGAATTAGCTGTGACTGGAAGGAGTTGCATGAAACTTCACTGGTGGCTCTCCCCCAGTGGGGTGATGATAGTGTCTAATCTTGAATATCCAGTGACATTAAATAAATGTGTCAGACTCAGTTTTAGATTTTGTTTACTTAATCATCCCATTCAAATCACTGTGGATTTCCTGTATTTGTTTTTCTGATTATTTTCATGTATTATTAGCACAGGAAGAAATTTCTTTCCCCTACCATGTCATCCCCATACAAATATCGAATGTAATCCTTGCTGAATCCTTGTGTGTCATGTGGGCTTTTGCTATAGTAGTAAATTTATTAACTTCTCTGAAGAACAAATTGTACTCAAGTTTTCTTGTGTTGCCAGCTGTTTCCACAGTTTGGCTTTTGTTGTGGTTTGTGTTTTTGTTTTTAAGAAGTTTTCTTGATGTCCAGGAGATACCAGTTGCTCTCAGTTTTCTAGAACTCATCTTAGTTGAGGTTTGCAGACAGACCATTCTGTAAAAGGTTGATCATCCCAGGTTTGGCTTTTTTTTAGAGGTTGACATACAGCTTCCTACTATTTTCTTTAAAGGATCCAGAATCCATTGTGAACATTTGTGTGTGTGTGTGGCTGAAGAATGTCTAAACAGCAGATACTTGAATAATTTCTGACAACAGTATTGGGATTTTAACATTCTGGGTTGCTCGTATTTGGGAAAAAAAGCTTTAGGCTTCTTAAAATCCTCAGATAAAAATAATTGGAGACCTCTTTGGTTAATATAAAGTGAGATTGTTCCTGTGAGGCTTCTAGCATCAGTTGCAGCAACTGTGAAATCCCAGCTCTGTTGCTTGGAATAGCTGTAAATCTTGGACATATCCCAGGAAAGCCCACGCAAAGGGCAAGTGAGAGAAAAACAAGAAATAACATGAAAAATTCAAGGTTGTTTTTTTTTTTTTTTTTTTTTTTCTTTGTCCTGAAGTGATTTTGAAATAACTCATCAGGGAAGTTACTTAATATTTACTTCACTTTTCTTTTTTTTGTTTTTTTTTTTTTTTTCTGAAGCTTTTGTAAGGCCTTTCAAAGGGGAGAAACAAGCGAAGTAATAAATCTGAAAAGATTGATCCAGAGGTCATATTCTTTTTTAATTTTAAATACACAGTGACTGAACATACAAAAATGAATTTTTTTTTTTTTAAATTTCAACAGTTTCTGATCAATGTATCAGCTGTACCAGGCTTGTTTTGCACATTGGAAGCAAAGTAGGTTTTAAATCTTACATTTTTATACTTTGTTCTAACACTTGCCAAATTTCTTAGTGTATATTTAGGTTTTTAAACTTTTGGGAAAGCTTAAACATTTGGGAATGTTTAAATTCAAGCCTTTCCAGACTGGTAAAGTTAAGCACTGAGGGAATCTAGTGCCTGACTGTTACGATTTGAAAGTGTGAGGGTAAGAAAAATCAAAGCCAAATGCACACCAACGTATATTCCTAAAATTAATTCAGGCATGTAGTGTATTTTTATATGTTTACCTGGTACACTATCTTTGGCTTCTATTAATGAGTTGAAATCTGTGGATAGTAAATGAAAAATATGTTTGTTCTTAGCTTACTTCTTGTTTAGAAGTGACAAAATTCAGGTAAAACAATGCAGTCGGACAAGTTACAGCTGTCTTTGGAATTGAGGCACTTGCAAAAAGAGGCTTGGCAGTGTAAGAGATCAGCACTGACAGACACACATAAACTTTCTGGAGAGCACTCAACCTTCCAGAGGAAGATTACTTACTGAATATTTATTGTATTTTGTACCTGGTCTTAGTGTTTGTTTTTAATCCATGACTTTCTGGAAGCAATTTTTTCAAGAATACAGGGGAGGGAACATTGTTGTATGGTTCTATGCAATGGAATAGGTTTGATTGAGGACTCGTGTAGTGCAACAGCAGCCTGCATCTCAATGGGAATATGTATGTCCTCCAAAGATACAAAAAGCCCTGAAATACAGGTCTTCTGTAGTCAGTGTCCTGCCCTTTTTTTTGTTGTTGTTGGTTTTTTTTGTGTGTGTGTGGTTTTTTTTGTTTTGTTTTTTTGTTTGTTTGTTTGTTTTGTTTGGTTTGGTTTTTTTGGTTATAAATTGGGCTGTGATAATTTCCACACTAGAAGGCAGTCGCATATTCTGGGTATCCAAGGGTCTTTCAGAGGACAGTGTATAACTGCATCTACTGTCAGCCCATTCTGGGCATGGTATTGCCAAAGCATGGTATGGTGGTAAGAAACCAACCATGAAATAGGTTCATCTTTGTACACAAAGTGTTTCGCTGGTAAAACTGTCACATTGACATCATAGTTTCCAATGTTACGATAGCCTGAGAGCCCTAAGGACAGTTGTCCTGTACCTTCTATGTAGTATTCACATTGCTAGTTTTCCTTGATAGACTTCGGGTAGATGAACTGAAGTAAGGTAGAGTGGCTTCAGGTTGGTAATGCTGTTCCGGTGCATTAAGTGGCAGAGAAGGCCTTTACTGTCTCCTCGCCAGCCTAACAGTATCACCCTCACCTTGTCCACCACAACTGTCCAAATCTCACCCTTTCATCCTCGGGCTTTGTATAGGTTGTGCTAGTGTCTTGATGAAGATCCAGCCTAGACTTTGTTGTTTCGGGCTTTTTTTTTTTAATGCAACAATTCTGCAGATTGTAGCTGTTACTGTCCTCTGGCCTTAAAAGCTGTGCATACACCTGGGTGTCATCAACATACCCCTATCTCACAGCTATTTTCTTCTAACGTATTTAATAATATATATATTTAGAACTTCTATTGGCTTGCCATAGTACCTACTACTAGGAAGTGTTCCTGGAGTTCGTGACAAATTCTTTGAGTAACTTAGACTCTCAGCTCCTCTCAAAAGACACTCATCAGCTTCTAGGTTCACAATTAAGTCCACAACATCTCATGGTTAATAGCAAAACATTGCTTTATGATGTGGTGTAAAGTATTGTAGTGCTTTTCACTTATCTTTCTTCATTATTGTTATTTCTCACATGTAAGCATCCCTCTTCTGATTCTAAAAAAAAAAATCAGTCCTTAGTTAATCTCTCTTGTCAAATCTTGTTAATTCTCTGGATGAAAAGTAGTATTGGAATATCTTCTGAAAAGTCAACATAGGCAAGGCTTGCAGTGATTAAAATAAATTCATATACTTGTACCTTTGAGTGTTAGGAAGGTACCATAGGAATTGAGATGGATTTGTGCATCTGCTGGGTTTTTTTTTTATGTGAAGCACATCTGTACAACTTTGTGTTCAGAAGGGAGCTGTTACAGTGAAAACGATGTCAGCAAAGGCTGAAGTCAAACCAAGGAAAATAACTAACTGATGTTTTCAGTAGATCTGTGGTATGGGATAAAATAATGATGCAATGATAGAAGGCAGTAACTTTGGGGATTGACATGTCCCTGGAAGCTTTATCCATAAAGAGTGATATAATCACGATAATGGGAAACTTTCTGACCCTTATTGTGTTGCATTTGTAATGTTTTGTTAGCTCACATCATTCTAGGGAGCTAAAATGGGAGCAAAACCCATAATCTAAAATACTGAAATCCACTGTCAGGTTACATAGTGATCCCATTTTAGTTTGGTTGGCTTTTTAGTGCAACGGTCACTGAAAAATAGCAATATGATTCCAGGCATTTTCATCTCTACATTGCTTACTTCAAAGGAAAAAACCACAGTGACAGAAAGACTGACTATGGTGAATGGGTGAGGAAATGTTTGCCTGGTGTGCCTCATATATTGGTAAAATCAGGGGTAGCAAAGATGGGCAACCTTTTCACATTTCCTAAGTCAGCCGTGGTGTCAACTCTCCTTTTATTTTTGTGACAGTAGAAAGAAAACAAACCAGTGTTGTTTTATTCATAGCTGTTTTTTAGGTTAATAGACATGCTTGAATAATTGGGGCTGAGTTAAAGGAAAACAATTGCAATTATCTTTTACTTTGTCTCTTATTGGGCCTTTTACTCATTAGGCTGTTTCCCCAAATGGTGGAAGTTACTGTATCAAGGGACTTCTTTAACTGCACGAAGTGTGTGGCTTCTACAAATAGAAACTCCTTGGCTCAACTTTTCATAATCTTTTATCTGTACTATTACTTTGCCCTGACTTGTTTGTGGAACAGAGGTAAGTGTAAGTTTCTGCATAGCTTTCATCAGCATAGTCTGACTCAGCACTCCTCACCTGGAGGGCAGGCAGTGCCTTGGCTTTGGTTTTGTTTTTCAGAAGGATACTCCTGTCAGATGGGAAAGAACTCCTAATAAGCTCACAGGGAAAAGTTGTTGTTGTTTTAAGAGGAATTTCAATAGGTGCTTTCCAACTGAATGGACTGTTGGTCTTGAAAAGTTCATCTTAAATTTTGTCTGACTTGTAGAGTGGGTTGCAAAATACTCAGTTCTCCTACTCCTGTGGTAAAAAGCTTGGTATGTGGTATGGTTATTTAGTTTGTTTTGCTTGTTTGGTGGTTTTTTGGTTTTTTTTTTTCCTTAATTCTGACTCCTGAAGGCCACAACCTTCTTTATTAATGAAAGAACTATAGGAACGAACTTAGTTCCAACTAAAGGCTGGAATTATAGCCACAATTGATAATTCTTTGTGCCCCTGGAAAGCATGAGAAAGGTTGCAAAATAGCTTTCATTAATTCTAATTGGCCTTTTATTGCAAATGGTTTGTACAGTTCATCTCTGTGAGTAGTATTTGTATGACTGTTAGGCCTTGGTGAGGCCCTTGTCAATCACATGGCTAAATAAATACACACTTTGGAAGTTCTTTTGATCTGCATAAGTGCATACAATTCATAGAACCGTGAGGGTGTTCAGTTTACTGCGTGTACATAGGTCATTTATACAGCATGTTTCAAGTGTGCCTCAAGTTTTTCTTGTCTTGTCTTCCTGGATGTGTTGTGCTCTGCATAACATATGTACATGGTTCCATCACAGATTCACGGACTCATTCAGGTTAGAAGAGCCATCAGGAGGTGTCCAGCCCATCCTTCTGCCTGAAGTGGGGTCACTCCTAAGATAGACCAACCTATGTAGGGCTGGTTGTGTCTTGGTAAGCTCCAAGGACAGAGTTACTAGTTTTTCAGGGCACCTGTTCTAATGCTTGATTATCCTCATTGTATCTTTTTCCTTGATCTGATAAATATTTATAACTTCCCTGGTTTCAGTTGGCTTCTTTTCCCCCCATGCACCTTGGTAAAAACCCTGGTTCCATCCTTTTAGTGATATACTTTCAGAAATTGGAAATTTGCTATTAGGTACTCTGAAGCTTTCTCCATGCAAAATGATCTCAGTGTCTTCAGCCTCTCTTCACAGGGCATGTGCACCAGACACCAAATGTCTTTGTGGCCTTTCACTGAACTTGCTCTGGTTGGACTGTGCTTCCCAGTGGGGATCCAAAAGTAGACCTAGTGGTCGAGATACCAGAGCAATGGACAGTGCATGAAACAGAACAATTGCTTCCCTCAGTCCACTGCTAAAGCCCAGGACACTGTTAGCTCTTGTTGTTGCCAAGTGGGCTGCTGATGTCTTGCCTACTGTTATCCAGGACCCCCAGGTTGTTTCAGCAGAGCTGCTCATGAGTAAGACTTCAGCCTGTGCTCTCATGACATTTCCATCAGCCCTACATCATTCTGAATGGCATCCTTACCCTCCAGTGTATTGGCTGCACTCCTAAGCCTGGTGTTGTTTGCAGACTTAGTGAATGTGCCATATGTTCTGCCAGGTTGCTGTTAAAAATACTAAACAGGATAGGGCCCCTGACCTATTCACTTTTGACTGGGTTATGGACAAATTGTGATCCATTAACGGCTACTGTTTGAGCCTAAGGATACATGTAGGGGTTTTATAATCTAGTAGTCTACACATCTGGACTGTAATTTAGATCAGGTTAGGTACAAAGATGTTATGGGGGACATTGCTGAATCTTGCTAAAATTGAGGTAGATGATACTACTCATCTCTCATCCACAAATCGTGTTATTTCATGACAGAGGACAATCATACTGGTCAAGCATGATTTAACCTTGGTAAATCTGTGCTTGGTGGTTCCCAGTTACCACCTTCTTCATATGCCCAGAAGTGACATCAGGGTCAGCATGTCTGAACATACTGTGAGAGTAGACTGCAAATTAAAGTAGGCTTGATTGTGATACTCTCTTTCCTAATGTTCCCTCAGACTTGGTAACCTGTGCATGATCCCTTTCTTGCTTTTCTTTTCTGGATGCCCAGTTGTTGTTCAGGTGACGGAATCCATACTGGTCACAGGATGGAGCACCTGCATCTTAGGAATGCAGTGATGAATGAGTTAGGACTTCATGTGACCTGGGGGAACAAGCTTGTTATGAACAGGATGTCACTGCTAAGAGTGGTTCTTGTTCCCTCAGTGTGTCTGAGCAATTTTCAAGAAAGGAAGGTGGCAGCAAAAGTGACAGTAAGTTTAATAATTACATTGGTTTGATCATTGTGTTGGTGATCTGCTTATAGCCAGTGGGCTTTGTTGTGGATTCGCTTTTGTATTGATTTAGGTCTCTAATCTTGCCATTAGCTTGATAGTAACAGGCAATGCATATAGCCTCTGTGAGAGGCTAGGTACAAAATCTTTATTTGGTACATTGTAAGTTTCTTTTTTTGGCGGTTGTTGTTTCTAATACGTGTTTAAAACTTCTCTAGTCATGTGGTGGCTTTTTTCTTCTAATCATCATTTTAATATTTTCTTATTACTCATAATTTTTAGGTGGTCTTTGGAAAACACCAGCAGCCCTCAAATGCAGTAAGACCCACAGTAAAACTGAGACTTGCTTGATTTGCAGGGAGGAAGAAGCAAAAAGATTTAACCTGATTGTATGGTGCTGAGGACTAAGTTCACAATGACTTATTGGGGAATTCAGTATTTTTTGTATCTTGTCATTGGCACCACAAGCTTTACTGATTCGGGACGTTTGATTTTCCAACTTCTGTTATTGCAAAACAACAATTACTCCATAGTTGGTCTTGTATCAAAATAATTTTGTCATGAGATGATAGTTGTCCTTAGTTTCATGCTGTACAGAATGACATGTTATGTTTTAAGTATTCATTTTTATTCATTGCATTATTATTTAGGATCTGAAAATCCTCTTGGGAGTCAGCTTTTAAATATGTTTAATGAAGCATTTCTCCAGGGCCAGTAGCTGAATTGAATGTAAGAGTTACATTTTAGGTTACAACTGTTCTAGTAACAATCACGTAAGCAGTGAATTAATGAGAAATAAAACTTTCATAATATGCTTTGAGTGGCATGTGTAATTAACTCATTATTTTAATGCTTCCAGTAGTGTTTAGATGCAGTAAGTCTTTAATGCTTAAGGAAAAAAATCATAATAGATTGCATATTATTGTCAGTATTTTGACTCAATCTTAGAGGTACCCCAAAATCATATTGACAATTTCGAAACTGAGACTGAAAAAATGCATGTAGGGGGGAAAAAGTCAGGTGCTAAAAGGTAAATAGTACCTCCATAATAAGTTTTAGATACATAAGCTCTTACTTTTGTCTCTAATATCTCTCTCTTTTATATTTTAGGAATCTGTTTTTATGCTTTAATCATTTGTGAAGTGTAAAATCTAACTTTCCTTTAGTCCAGTTTAGTAATTGAATCACTGCAAATAAAAGATTAACATGCAGACATGACATCGGTAGAATATTACATTTGAAGACAGCCAAATGGTCCAAGGTATTCCACAATCATCCAGTTCTGTACTTTAGCCTGCGACAAATAACCAGGGCTTTGGAAAGAGCAATTAAATAATTTCATCATGGTTCAGTCATTACAGCAATAATACTGGCACACACAGGCATGAAAGCTGTTTTTGCAGTGTCTTCCTGATACAAAACAATACAGTTGTCTTCAGTGAGCTCGCCTGTATAAGAAAGACCACCCAAATAAGTAAGATCAAATGAATGCAAGAAGATTTTAAGATGTTAATGCTTGCTGTTAAACTAATTTTAAATGGATGATAAATGAAAAGGCTATTCTGCAAATGGCTTTTTATAGTACTGAATCCTCCTGTGATGATTTTTTTTTTTTTTTTTTATTGATTGAGAGAGGTGTTGGCTTAAACTGGAGTTGAGTCAACATACTCTATTATTACCTTCTGTTTGTGTAAAAATTTCTCCTGTAGGGTCAGTTGAAGAAGTTGCTTGCCATTTACTGTTTTAAGTATTTTATGTATTCTCTATTTAAATGTTGCTGAAATTTAGAAATGTTTTAAATTATTCTTATTTGTGTTTGGTTGGGATCCCTGTGTTGTGAAGTTATTGAGCAGTTTTTAATCTCTGTGGTCACTAAAATCACCACTCTCTTTAAGAGACCTTTTTTTTTTTTTTTTTTTATAATGTCTTGTGATCTGACTTTACAATGTAGAATTTTTATGAGCTCTGGTATCACTCGAGTTCATGAAAGTTAACCTATTGTTACATGAAGCTAAAAGATATCCTTAAATTATTTGTCTTCAACCTCTGTCATAGAGAAAACATCTCTGTTAGAGAACATCTCCTCAATAAATAGATTCTCAAGACAGAAATTCATAATAAAAAACCTGAAGTAGGCAAGTCAGAAATGTGGTACCAGTTCACTGGAAATAGAAAACAAATATTATATTCAGGGGAAACTGAGGCAAGAAATTGGAGTTCAGATTGAACAGAATGCTGAGTGGCATTGCTAGGGGACATATATAGCGTGTTTCTGGCCAAGAGAGATTTCCTTCCGCTTGCAATACCATATTTACAAGATAAGGTCAGGCTGGCTGGGGAATGGGAGCGTGAAAAACTATCTCCTTTGTGGAAAATTATATATTCTGGGTTGTGTTTGGGTACAGGCAGGCTGCAGTGTGTAGTCACGAGCAACATACTGGTCTTGCAGGAGTCTTAAGACTTAAAATGAGCAAAAGAGTAATTGTTACCCAAATTATTAGGTGCCCTTGTTTCTGCTATGCTGTGATACCATTCTTTTGTCCCAGTCACACTGGGCCTGGCATCGCTGTGCATCCGATTTCATCATTATTGGCCTATTCCTTTTCCCCATGTGGCATTTGCGAGAGCATTTATGTTATGATCTGCAAACCTTCTCCATCCTAGAAGACAACCAATGTATGGTGTAATCTTCAGTGCTATAGGACTGGCTATTCATATGATATAGTTGGCAAGATAAGGGAAATTTACACACATTACTATGTAAGTGAACTCTGATGTATCCGAACAGATGAAGTGTTTACCTGCAGCTATGTTAAAAAATAAAATAGCTGTGGTGGTAATTGCTTTCCACTTTATTTAACTTTAACCATACAAAGTCTGCAGTGCTTTCAGCTTATGTTTTTAAACATCCTTGCCAGATATGCTGTGAAGCCTGGGGTTTGGAACTGGAGCTGTTTTTATGACCAGGGTGGTTTTTTTTTTTTTTCCTGATTGAACATTGTGTGCTTCAAGATAATAAATGGGGGAAAGTTTCTTTCTCTTTTTCTTTCCCCAGCATTGCTGTATTTTTGTTGGGGACATTGACATTAATTTTGGCAAATGCTGAAATATGAAACCAGGAATGGATTTACTAATAAAGACTTAATTATAAGTGGTAATGCATCAGACTTACTGGATGCTGAAACTGTACTGTTAGCTTAGTAAGGGCAAGCTTGGTCATTCGGTAGTACTCCAAGGTTTTAATGTGCCACAAAGTATCAGGGACCACCGCTGGGCAGTGTTGGCCTAGAGAAGAGACTGGTGCAGTATGTGGCTCATCACCAACGGGCTTCAGCTGCGACATCTCAAACTGATCATAACCACTAACTTAGAATAGCTGGATTTCCACTAAAAGGAGTTATAAAGCAGTTAAAAGCTGTCATTATAACTTAATTGCTTGCAAACGACTGATCTCTTATAATCTTAATAAAAGCTGGTTAAGCAAGATGCTATGTTAAATACAAGACCCATTGTTTTCACTCACAGATAACTCACATTAAGTGTTAAATAAAAGCTTTTGATTCGGGTATCATGTAATTTGTACTTCAGAATGTAACTTGTATTAATGACTGCCATTCTAGAGCTATGAGTTGTTGCTTGAGAGTACTGTAGGTGAATTAAGAGTTGGTATTAACAGGTTGGGTTCATCCAAACTAGCAGCTCAGTATCTATTTTTCTGAAAGGCTTTAACTGTTAAGGAGTGGGATAAGAGGCACCTTTATCGATTGATTCAGTTATATGACAGACACAGAAGTTTGAAATGTCTGTTGCTTGAGAAGTTATGATATACACATGATATAAAGTTTCAGAAATATCTAGAAATATTCTTCATTATTGCTTTCCCATGGTGGAGCATTTGAGGAGGGAAGGGGATTTTAAGGAAAATTTTGGAATATAATTTGGAGGAATGTTATAAAAAGACAAGTAAGTTTGTAAATTATTTGGGAAATAGGTGTTAAAGTGACTGGAGGAGCCTTATATAAAGCACTTAGTCTATCTCGTGCTGAGAATTAGATGCCTCGGATTATTATCCAATGTAGCCATCAAGGCGAGCAGAAGGCTCCTTAAAGTTCACATCCATCCAAAATGTGTTGCGTTGCTGTTCCTGTTCCCAGTGCTGCTGAGGGCGAAGATGGGCTTTGAGAGTGTCTTACAACCCCTTTCTGAGGTCAGTTGCCCACAGAATTGCAGAAGAGCTGGTTGGCCAGGACTCCACTGCCATGTTTTGGATGGAGATCAGCTCTGTCTCTTCCCCCCAGGATTCAGACCTGCATTTCCCAGTCTGCAAAGCTAGAGGCTGTCAGGCAGGAGCGATGGTCTCTTTCTTCAGTAGATGTGTGTCTTTGTGCAAAGAGAGTGACAGTTTTCCACTACTTTATATTGCTTGCTCACAGAATAAAATAGATTAATTCATCAATGAATTCGGAGTGGGGAATAAGGTCTGTTTGTTCAGTAACCCACACCCCAGTGAAATGCAGCTGGCTAAAAGCTAACACATGTCATTTTTGCTCTCCCTTTCTAGTGTATTGCTGCTTTTGTGTTTTATTTTGCTTGGGGATTTGATTGTTTTTATCTTTTTTTAAAGTCTGTTGTCAGTATGTGAACAGGTGCAGCAAAAGGTAGTCCCCTCTCTGCTCCCTGCTACCTTGCAGTGCTTCAGGTACACTGCTTAAAATTGTGCATTGGAATATCCTCAGGAAAAAGGAGTTGCCTACGTCATTTGGGGCTGTTCTGACAGGGCAAGAACTGCACCATTCATGCAGCCTCTGTAATACAGTGGTCAGGAACTTGCTTTCCACGTTGAATGTAGCTAGGTTTTCTACTCTGATTCTTCCAGAGCCCTGCTCTTATGATATTTAGAAACACTCTGGCTTTCAGCTTAGATTTATGTGGGCAGCATGTATTTTCTCCTAACACACATTTAGCTTTCCTCTACTTAGGCTTGACATTTCATGGGTTTTTAGTATTATCCCTGTAAAATAGGTTCCTATTGCTTTCACCATCCTTGCATCTGTTCTAGTAAAAAATTCATGTTGTTAAATACGGCTGACCAGAACTGCAGCTTGTATTCAGCTGAGGTTATGCTGGTGGCTTGTATGATGACATTAATTCTTCCCTATCTTGACTGGAAACATCCCCTCATGATACAGCATAGGTCTGTTTGTCTGTTTTGTTGTTGTCGTGTGGTTCTCTTTTGTTGTTGTTTTTGTTTTTTTCCTCTGCCAGATCACACTGGTGACTCACAGTTATCCTGTGATCAAATCAGGCTGATGTTTCCCCTCAGTATCTTCTAAAACGATCCCTGGTTTCCCACATCCTGAGTGAGTATGGTAATCACAAGATTATTATCTAATGGTATGGGTGACCTTCTGCTGTAGCTGCTTAAAAAAAGGCAGGGAGAGGGTTATTACAGTGGTTTCCACTCTGTCTCGTGATAAGCCCGAGCCTGATGGCTGACATTTTCTGTGTCTGAGAAAGTCTGCTGACTGAAGACCTAGGATGGCAGAGAAATAACCTCATTGTATATTGATGGGGTTCTGGTGTAAAATCATGTGAAGCTGCTTGGCCATGTTGTCATGGCTGGAGCATTATTGACTGTATGGAAGAACTTGAAGTCTGTGAAACACTTGCAAAATATGAAAGAAGGTGTCTGTTGTGATTACAAACCCCAGCATTAGGTAGTAGCTGAGAACAAGTTTTCAGAATGACAGCTCTGGGTTTAGGTTTCTAATGCCTGCCTAAGCTTCTCAAATGAGCCATAAGTAATTTTTCACATATTGGCCTTAAATTATCTCCCCCGTGTTCTATATCTGTAATAGGGGAGAAGGTTTTACCTCCTACACATGTATTTTTTATACCTATGTTGCAAGACCTTTAGGGAAGGATCTTGCTGTCTTTGCACACTGTCTGGAATGAGACCCCTTCTTGTTTGAAGGCTGTGGACCCTGTCACAATTTTAACAATGGTATTTGAAAAATTTCTTCTTTTAAATAAAACACTCAGCAAAGTAAAATAGTTTGTCCTTGTACTTTACAAGTGCAACTTGTTCCAGAATAAGATAATCTTGTGGTGAGTGCTGCGAATATTCTGTGTAAGCATACTTAACTTTTAATCATGTAGTGGATTTGAGGTGTATTTTGATGATGACCTTTGAAAGTGAATCCACTGCTAGTTTCCTTACTGAAACTTGTGTTTCTGACTCCCTTATTTTGACAGGTTGCTAGATTTTGGTATCTCTCTCTTGTTGTTGTTGTACACTGAATTTGACATAAATGGTGGGCTACATTGGAAAACTATGCTGAAGAAACCAGTGTTTGGCCTATCATATATATTCTTTTGTCTTCCTTTTAACATGAAGTAAATAGTCTGAGCTTCTTTTTAATGAAAGGAGAAATAATGGTCTTGTACACGTTTTGTACATCCTTATGTTCAAATAGAAATTTTTCCCTGGGTCTGTCATTGTTCTCTTCACTAGTAATTCAGTAATGACTGTTTCTGTACTGTCCTGGATAAAGGTTCGTTTTTTGATAAAAAGCAATGTTAGTAGATGAAATTTAAGATTTAGTTAAAATGAGGCAATGTGTGAGTACGAGGTGCAAGTACTTGAAAGCGTATTTGAGTACAATAATTGTATCAGGGTGATGTAAAGACGTAAGAGGTTTCTCATGTGGATTTTGGTGCCAGCATTGCTGCTGTTACTTGTTAATTATTTAAAATTCCAAGTGCAGCAACTGTGACTATAACTTGCTGAGCCTCTGACCTAAACAACTAAAGCTCAAAATACCTGGACTAAAATTCAATTTGAACAGGAGATGGGATTTATTTCTCAGCTATAATAATTTTGCCTTCCATATTCAGATGGGAAAGCAAACCATTGTATCATTGGCAGAGAAAATCCCAAGCTGCTGTCATACTCTGTGTCTCCAGATAGGCATTCATGAGTGCAGAAAAATTGCTTCTCTATGTAAGTAATTTTGTTCTTAAAATTTATTTATTGATTTTAGGGGCAAAAGGATTTACAAATCCTTACTTAAGCTTCGAGAGGTGTCCCTTGCATAGCAAACCATTTCAAGCTGGAGAACTGTGTTGTTTGTGTTTGTGCTAGTGGGCTGCAGATAATGGTAAGATGTTAGGAGGCTCTCACACGAACCTTGAACCTTGTTACATGTCTTAAGCACACACAAATGAAAATATTGAGGACTAAGTCTTAATCAAATTACTTAAAACTATTTTCAGATCTCATTCATGAACTCTTGAGAAATCAAGCTAGTAAAAGAGAAGGCAAAAAAGCAACATAATCCACAAGAAGAGAGGAATATAAGCATATAGTTAAGGATGCATTTTTTTCATGTCAGAAAAGAAATATTGACTTTAGTGCCTCTTTGGCAGTGTGTTATGGGAAGGGAGAAATATTATAGCCATAGATTGAGCCAAGAGGGAGTCAACTTGGAGTATGGTGAAAGTAGAACCCTTTTGTAATACCAGTATTTAAGCCAAGTGTAGCAGAGGATCACTAACAGGAAACCTATTTCTTGGTTGATATGTTTACAATACAGGTAGTTTATATATGAAGTTAGAACCAAGGAAGAGAAAGGTCAAGCAGAAGGAGAGGCTTTTTACTCTTCTTTTTAAATTATGTTATTTAGTTGAGAAGATAAAGTGGTTCAGCGTTTTCTCACAGCAAAAATAACGGTATCTGGAGAGGGTGAATCACCTTGTTGCATCTGTTAGTCTGCTGAGCATGAGAAGATAAGAGCCAACATACAGTGCCTTTGATTCATGTGTGCATAGAACTGCAGGTGTGCATTTTGTCATCAGTCTCTACAACTCATTAATGAAATGCTGATCATCAAAGTGGTTGTGTGCACTGGGAAGCGTAGGTGACCTACCTCACTTTAAGATGGGGAATATGCTGTTCACCGTTTGGAGAGGACTTGTTTTTCTTAGCAGAGAACAGGAAAAAGATGGGAGTCTTCAAATGTATCTTGGTTTTTATTCTCACAGTATTTTTTAGTTTTTTCTGTGAAAACAGATGTTAGGTCTTGTCTGATTTCAGAGTACTGTAAGCTCAAAAGGTGAAAGTCTCCAAGTAACAAATAATGACACTTGTCTGTACTGTTTCTTTATTGCTCTGTGCTTTTTTTTTGCCTCTGGTACTGGTAAAATTACTACTTTGGCCTGAAATTCTCTCATGATTTGAATTTTGTTCTTGTATCTTTTTTTTCCTAGTTAATTCTGCACTTAGATATTCCAGTGTGCTGGTTTATCTTTTTAAAAAAGACTTTAGTGTTTAGGACGTGTGGACTTTTTCAGTTGTTGACTTATTGAGGGCAAGAGGTGAAGTCCACAGCTGTGGAGGTGTACTCCTACAGGAAGTATGGTATTTTAGAAGTGATGAGAGTGGAAAGTGATGGTCTTCGGAGTCTACTGTGTATCTTTACAACTTACATAAAATGAGGTTATGATGTGTCTCTGTTCTTAGCCATTCTCTCTGTCTTTAATGAAAAAAAAAAAAGGAAAAAAAAATTGCTGCAGTGTCAAATTATTTTGTCTTTGGAGCACACAGATGCTGGAAAAAATATAACCAATGATTTTGTGTCTGATTCTTTTCAGAGAGTTGTGAAAAATTGTTCCTTGCTCCTATGTTTTGTATGCCATGCAGACCCAAACAGTCTGCCACTATGAAAAACCAAACCAAACCCCAAAGAAACAAACAAAAGTGCCAAACAAACAAAAAACTACCCCCCCCCCCCCAAAACCCAAAACAACCACCCCAAAAAAAAAAACACCAACAAAAACAAACGAAAAAGAGCCAGCGCACGGTGCCGAGATGCGGAAGTGCGCAGCT
>JAAGNO010000839.1:19557-42526 GCA_033439905.1 Ceryle rudis
CCCCCCCCCCCCCCCCCCCCAAAAAAAAAACCAACCCCCCAAAAAAAACAACAAGAAAACCAAACAAAACAAACTCAGCCTGTTTTGCTGTGGTGGTGTGTGTGAGAGATCGTAGGTAGAGAAATTAAATGAACCTGTTGATATTGGTGACTGAGATGAAAATAGACAAATCAGTCTTCATTTCATAGGAGAGCAGCATTCCTTATTTGGTATAGGCTCAAGGGATGTGTATGTTAGATACATAGGCAGTTCTGTCTGTTCCTCAGACTGGGAATAGCTGTGAGGCACAACAAGTACCTCAGAGAAGGCATGGAGGATGTACGAGGAAATCCATGTTTTATCAAGCCTCTGAGGTGTAGGTGCTGTGGTAGAAGTGCAGCAGGTAGATGGAATGGTGTGGTTGGGTGCTTGGACATGCTGAGGGACTCTGTACCCTGCCCCAGGTCTTTGGGGTGGTACCTGAGCTCCCCCATCAAATGCACTGCCCTCTCTCTTAAAGTGGAGGTGATGAAGGAAATTTCCTTATGACGCTGCAGGTGGATTGACGTAGTTTACACTAATCTTAGTGTTTTGCAGACAAACAGTAAGCACTTGGCTATGCCATTTGATTCTAATCATTGATGTTTTGTGTTCATATAAGGGAGTATAGATATCAGGGTGTGCTAAGTGATGTTAGGTGAGCATTTTGCTGTCCATGACAGCCCTGTTGAAAAATTTATTTTAAAATTGTCTCTTTTTCTTAATGGTCAGGATGAGACTGATGGAGCCTGTCTGAGGGGTGATTTTCTGGGCCTAGGATCCTTGCTAAGGCACATACAGATGTCTGTATAAACATGGAAGTTGTGATGTCTGGAAGGGCTCTGATAGGAGAGGCACTGTACATACAAGCACAATATACACATGTTGGGACTAAACTTCTGGTGACTTCTCTGATTTAAATACTGTGGTTGTCATGGAAATCTTGGGTTTCATCATTCATGAAGAAAGTGTATCTGGAGTAATGTATTGTTCTTTCACGAAGTATTCCTCAGAGGAATATCTTTGTGGAAGTTGAAAGTGAAATAAAGTTTGAACTGGCAAGGATTGCACACTTTTGTGGGTAAGGAGAAATGAAATCTGCATTAAATAACAATGAAACTGTCAAGGGATATAAGGTGCTATATTTTATGAAATTACTGAGCCTTTGAATTAAGAGGGCAGGATTCCTAGGAAGAAATTTGCCCAGGAGGCAGGTTACTTTTGTTATGTTGTTGCTTATATCTGTGTCTGAAGCGTGTTGACTGTGGTCGCTGATGGAATTAGCTGCAGGTAGCTCACCTGTGCCTGCCAGAGGTTTTATTTATTGGTGTACTGGAATACTAGGTTACCACAATGAGGAAATTCCGAAGAAACAGATGATGTGTGTCCAGTGTCTCAATCTGTTTTGAAAGAAGGCTGAAGCGAAGGGCTTCTTTCCAAAGATGAAGATCACAGGGAGAGACGAAAAAAAACGCAGTCAAAGATTTCTGTCTGGTTGGCAGCCACTGCTGGACAATGTGTTATCTTGCTTCCCAGGAAGCTATGTAACCTGGACCTGACACTAGGAAAAAAAAAAAAAATCTTTTGCATGTCATTTTGCTGTGTTTGTAATTAAAAGTCTACATTAGAGGGCTACTGAAATTAGAGAGAACTTGTGCATTTCTTAAAAGTAATTACACTTTTTATTTTGTATAATAAGATCTGGATGTACTGTAGTAAAATGTGATACCTGAGTAAGAATAGTCATTAATTTAGCAGGAAGTTTTAAGTAAATTCCTCAAATATTTCTATATTCTATGGTTACCCTTCCCACGCGTGAGTAAGGCTAGGAGCACTTGCTAGCGTATCTAGCGTTGTAGCTCTGCACTATTACCTAACATCATCAGTCTGTGGAGAGTACGTATTCTAGACAAGGTAATAATTATGTTCTGATACTTGCAAATATGTGAGTACTTGCATACCTTTATTATGAAGTGTAGGTCTGTTGAGTCATAATTGTGTGGGAAGAGGTAAGATTGAACCCTTATTTTACGTAACTAAATTACTCTTCAAGGATCATATTTAACAATCCATTTGCAGCATCCTGTGATTTACATTTAGTAGTTTATATATTTTAATATGAAATAACCATTAATGTTCAATAAAGGTGCTCTAGGTGCATTAACTTACAGCCTTTTGTAACTCTTGAATTACCATTGATGAGCTGTCACTGGAAACCAGATCCTGTACTGAAGTTTATCATTTGTTTTTGGCATGTACAAACATTATAAGGCTATATAAGATTTTTATAGGGAAGGGACACTAGAGTCTGACGATGACAAGGGGTGAACTTTTCTCAAGCTCCCATGAGTGAATAAAAAAGTACTACTCTGCAGTTAAAACAGTGTAACCTGTAGAAAGTGACACCATTGCACTTCTTCGTATATTCAGAAAGTTTAGAGAAGCATTTTTCTGCCTTTCAGTGAATTCTAAATCATGATTAAAACTTCTTTATAGGACTGTGTTTGTGTATGGGAATATGATTAGAGCCTTTCTTTAAATACAGATCATTTCAAAAGGCAGACTAGAATGTGTGGGGGAAAAAAAGACATGATGATACATGTTGCTAAAACCCTATTTTTATTCAGCTCCTTAGGTGAAAAGAAATGAGTTATGTGATCCCAACATATATGTGTTTTTATAGGTACCTGATGTGTTGGACTGAGTTTTTCCATCCCTTTTTGTATTTGTTTGGGGTTTATTTTCATTTTGTGTTTGTCAGACAGCAAGGAGAAGTTTCTCTCCTTGGGTAAGGCGATGGCATTTCTTTAGTTGCTGATAGTTGGAATATGGTGAAGAAAGCAGGAAAGCAGCTTGGTCAGGGCTTCCATCAGGTTACCTGTCAGACTGACTCTGTAAGAAGGTAAATTAATGGGAGGAGACACTTCTATTTTATTCCCCCAGGCAAAATCCCAGGGCTGTTTTTGGAATTACTCGAAGCAGCCTGGATAGCTGGAGTTATTTCTGTACCAGTCACCAGCTGGGAAGTGCTTGGGTCTTGGCCGTGGAGCTGATTCAGCGGGGTACGTGGTTGTGTTGTAGCGTGGAGGTGGCTGGGTGACTTTGCTGGTGATCTCCGCAGTGGTGGTTCATGGTTTCCTGCTGTAATTCATTCGCTTCACTAAGAGAGTTGTGAGGTAGCTGAGATGTTGTAAAATTTTAGTCCTATTAAATGAGTTTGCTTGCATGACCTGCTATTTCCTGAGCCTCCTGGAAGGTTTTATTTTGCTGAAACCCCCACCTTGCTGGGGAGGTCTACAGTAGAGCTGGTGATGTGCTCTGATTGCTGCAGACCTGCATGGTGTCCCCTCACTGTGTGACTCGAGCTCATGTGCAAAATCTTTCATCTCGTAGTATTTATGAAACTTGCTGGGTTTCTCCAGGAATGTTTCAGGCAAATACTATTACGGTCATAAGCTCCATCTTGTGCTCAGGCCTTTTTTGGCAGCTTATTGTTTGAATCCAGCGCGAGTCACATCAAAGAAGGTTACTGCACTTCTGCAGTACTTCTGGTTTTGCACTGTTTCAGTGCTTCATGAGTGTTTGGTGACTGGTTATCAGTGCTAAGGCATGGACGCATCCCTCTGCAAACATGAATGTTGATCAGTTGACTTGGCATTTGTTAATACGTGAAAGAAGCTGCTTCTTTGCTTTATACAGAGCTGCTTAGTCTGGTAACCTGTATGTCATGAAGGTGACTAAAAAGAAAATACAAATCTCTTACCAGCTCAGATTTTTTTGAATATCTGGCTGCAGGTTCCTACAAAGATTGCACAATGAGTAATCCCGTTGAAGTCAGTGACTCAACTCATTGCATACATTTTGGCGCAGGTAGAAACGGTGCAGTGTGGTCTCCTCATCACAAAAAGAAGAAAAAAAATCAGTGTTTAAGACTTAAACACTTCAGGAGGTACTTGCATTCTGAAGTGAAAATGGCCCATGTGCTCAGTTTTTAATCAAGTAAGACAAGCTTCTGCTTGAGGCTGAAGGATGAAATTGGGTGTTTTTGTAGCTGTGAATTATTCTAATTTATGCATGCACCCAAGCCTGTAAGTTTTTTCTTCCTAATCAGGTATAAACAGTTGTCACTATACATTTTCTTTCCTAGTTCATGTCAGATTTTTTTGAATCCTTTCTTTTCCCCTAAGGATTACTTACAGTTGTCTCTCTTTAACAGGTAGTGTGACGAATTCTGTAACTTTCGGGGTACTCTTTCTCCCCAGATGGTTGCTTTTGTCCCTTTGGCTAAAAAGTAGCTTTATCTCTATATAAAGAATTTATAGCAGGTACCTACAGCTAACTTACCTTTAATTTAAACTTCTGTGTTCAAAATGAAGTAAAATCTAGTTGTATTAGTGCTAGTTTTTGGATATGAGGTGAGAATCAGAAAGGGCCAGTCATGTGAATTTAGGCCACATGCAGTCCTGATGACATTCAAAACAATAAGGGAAATAGAAGTGCAGATTTACAGGCTTAATCTGTGCCATTAGTTCTCAGCTTTTAATTCTGTTCCTGTGGAGAAACATAACGCTTGGCCCACGTGTAGGTGTACTCTCAAACCACGCTCCTAAACTTTGAATAGCATTGTGCGTTTCCATTTCTCCAAGCCTGTTTTGTTTTGGTTTTTTTTTCCTTTTTTATTCCTCTGAATGTGTAATTTTTAGCATCTTGCTGAAGGAATTCTGCACATGATAATCAGAAGTGCATTGATCAGCCATTTTATACAGTTCTGTGGTAGGCTGGGTTTCGTTTTGCTTGTTTGCTTTGTGCAGCCTTTTGAGCAGAAAACCAGCCTTATTTTCAGGCTTTTACAGCGTGGCAGCATGGAAGATTTTATTGCTTGTCTTTTCACTGACCAAAAAATGATCTTTTTAAATATTTATCTGGCGTAGTTTCAAAGCATAGCTCATCTGCATCTGGTGTCTTCTACCTTGGCATTGCAGGACTGGAATTTAGCTACACTCAGTGTTTCATGGCTACAGGTGGCTGTTCCTGGAGCGTTACTCCAAAGGCACCAGGAGGACACAGATAGGAGTTCTACTTTGCAAGTGTTAACATGGGCTACGTAATCTGTTTACTTAAATGTATGTGTATTACAGATCAAGTTTGATAGTTAATCTTTATAAATAACTGGAAGAGTAACACATAGAAAATTATGCCTTTATATTCCACTGTAGACATTTATAGTTTTGTTTTCCACTCCGCTCTCCTTAGGTTGTGAAGTAGGTGGTGAAGGGTGAATTGCTGCTTATAATTTGTAGAGGAAAGGCCAGTTTGAGTTAGTTCAGCTCTGAAACCCAGTGTATATGAATTCATTTGTACATTTCCTTGAAAATTTTCATAATCTCACAAAAATGTGACTTGGTAGTGCTGATTTCACAATTTGAGAGGATAGGGGTTTTTTTCTTTTAATCTTTTTTCGCAATAGATAGCGCTGTTTGAAAAAAAACCAAACAAAACTTTCTGATTTGCCAATGACCCTACCTTGAGTACACTTACTGAGTTTGGATTTTAAAAAAAAATTCCTTTGTGAGACCTTAAAATTGGCTATTTGCAATGAATTATTTAATTGGCTGTAGTGATAGTGATATTTAATCAGACAGTTGATTTTAGAGTGAACTGAATTCACTGAATAGTGAAATGAGCACTGCAGACTCACTAACTTGATACTTTATGGGTGGGGGGAGAGGAATCTGCTGATCTCTCCAAATGTTACAGTAGAGATACAGGACAAAATTGCTTTTGATAAAGTACATATTTCTGTGATGGAAAAATCAAAGTCTCTATCTTTAGAGTCCTTTGATACACAAATCAGTGCATGTGGCTGGGGTTATACTTGTGTATTCTACTGAGTGTACCTGGTTAGTAGCCTATCGTTTTACTTGATGCATTTTCCATCAGGTCTGGCTGTCTTTCTCACCCAAGGCTTTTCATGAGATTATGCTTAATGAAAGAAGAGCCTTCTGGTAGCAAGAGTGATGTGCCATGATTTCTGATACTAAGGTTTTATGGTATATACCTCTGCTTATTGCAGAGTAATGAAGTGTTAGTGCCAGAAAATGAACTTTGTTACTGAAAGTTCAGTTCATAATTCTGAAAGGAAAAGTCCACTTGAAACTTCTATTGCAAGTATTTTTAAGTTTCAGGACTTTAAATGCTACTAGCACTGCATTCAAATCAGCTGAAGGCAGCAGCTGTGCTGTGCCTAAGAGCCTACAAGAACACATGCCTCTATGAGGAAAAAATATGTAGTGTAACCACAAGTGTACTCTAAAAGCTGAAAATTGAGTGTTGTGGTTTAACCTACATAAGCTCTGTTATAGCTGAGATACAACAGGATGAGCCAAAGAGGTTTGGCATTCCTTTTTTATATGCTTCTCATGAAAGTGTGGGCTGTGAAGAACATACTCATTCTCACCTCCACAGCAAATTGGTAGCAGTTTAGTGTGGTACTTTTTTCCCAGAAATTGCTGTTCATATGATGGCAAATGTGAATTCAAAAGAATTCACTTCTCTTTGAGGGAAGTTTGTAGTTACAGAACATTTGATGCATGCTACACTGTTTTGGTATTACAAACGTAATATTGAAAGACAGTGCCTCTACCTAATTTCTAACCCAGTCTTGTTTTATATGCACATTTCACAATAAACACTTCAGTTTTCCTCTGATAATGGCTCTTTTTAGATGAAAAGTGTTCTGGTGTTGCTTAGATTTGCAAAATAGACCAGATAAGCATTTTTTTGTTTGTTTGTTTTCTCTTAAGATCTTTCACAGCTCTTACCTTGGACTGTAAAAATGCTCACTGTATGAGAATATCTCTTTGTTCTGTGTCAGATGAAAAATTAATTTGTATTTCATTACACATGTATCGTTTTCAAAAATGCTGTTTTGGTTTTATCTTTTCAGAATTTGAACTTCTGGTGATCCATCATGGGGAACCATGTAGGAAAACGAGAACATAGCGCTGACAAGTCAACCAAGGTAAGCATAGAAAATCAAAGAGGCAAAGCCACTTCAGAAATACGCATGTTATAAAATACATATGCTTTTTTAAAGACGGTCTTATGACATGTGGCCAAATCAAGATTTTGCTGTGCTGGATTTAATGAGAGATGTGATGTTTTCCTGTGTCAGATCCATAGCTGATAAGAAGCTTCTCAGTCATGGTGAAAATGAATGAAATGTGCCTTAGAAGCATGATATTGCAGAAATTTTTAAAGAGCCAGTAAACTGAATTATGTTCTGCGTGTTGACAGCTTTCCATTTGGGCAGTCATAGTCTTTATCTATAAGAAATAAGCTATATAGAAACATGTAAAATAAGGGAATTCTAAAGGAAAAATTTGTCAGTCTGAGGAGATGCAGCTTTAAAAATCTTCTCCACAGGAAAAAACAAGGGTAAGAACTGTCAAAACACTAATTAAACGTTTGGTTTTGCTTTCTAAGCTTCTGCTGACACTGTTGTGTATTTTGCACATAATGTGGTGTTCTGTTTGCCTTGTGATAATATCTTGTTTATTTGTTTTTCTGTGTTGTACCAGAAGAGAATTTACACGTTTCTTAAAAAGAGTTATCTTTCTATATATATGAAAAAGATGCTTCTTGTTGCTAGCTGTTGCTAACTTCCCTCCACCCATCCCCACCCAAAAATAACAGTTTACAGTCTGAGCCCACGCTGTGTAAAGCGATTGCCCTTTGCATTGGACATATGATGTAGACAGACAGTTCTATGCCTTACCTGGAGCGATGTGAGTATTTTGCATTGCCATGGCAGATAAACAACTATCCCAGGAAGGTACACCAGCCAGAATTCATACAGTTATTAATTCTTTGCTATCTCCTATAGGAAAATACATAATCACACTGAGGGAGAAAACAGGAGGAAGAGAGGACAACTGGCTACATACGGTTTTGTTTGCATTTTTGCAGTATTTTGCAAAACAGTTTTGTGGCTCAAAGTTTCAGTACAAACACTAGTATGAATACCAAGATGTCTTATAGTGACTGGTCTTGAGACTTCCCCTCTAGAAAACTGTGCTGTTCAGTTCCAGCAAAGTGAAATGCACTTAACAGATCTATTTAGTCAAGCATTTTGCTCCTTTCTGCCCCAAGGTGTGAGATCCTGCGGGTGTGATACAGCAGGTACACGGAGCTTGATGGGCTGTTGTGCACTATGTATATCCCCTGCTTTGGTCTTTGAGGACAAAATTTGGTTACAAATAAACACTGTAACTTTTCTCCTGCTGTGGGATCGTGTGTGTCTGATGCATTTGGGTGGCAGATGAGCGAGTTGTCAGGCACATGGGGCCTCAAAAAGGAAAAGATTCTTCAAACTGTAGCAGCCTATGCAATAGGTGCAAGTTCTGCAGTGGTGAGCAAGAGTCAGGTGGCCATGAGGCTTGCACTTAGTGTGTAAGACAGGACTACGAGGAAGTGGATTGCTGCAATATATTTTTAATTCCTTCTTTTTCCTAAGTGGATCATGGAGAACACTCAATTCTGCAGTTCAAAATAATGTTCATTTACCTAAAATATTTTTGAAAGAGGGACTTATTTCTGTAGTAATATCTTCTGTCCCACACTCATCCTTCTAGAGTGACAAAATCCCCCCTAAACTTTAAAATAGACAGTGTTTGGTGAAAATCTCCCTTTATGCACATAAGACAGTAATCATGTCACAGGAAAGGATAAGGTCACATGTAAAATCAGGAAATGCCTGGTTAAGGTGCTACTACATATTGCACATTCCTAGTCACTCTTGATTCAGTTCTTTCAGGCAGCATTAAAGTTCTTACTAGTAGTAGCAACCATATGTGATACTGTTGGTCTTGTGTTTTGTTTAGTTTTGTTAGTTTGTTTGATGTTTTGGGTTTTTTTTTTTGTCAGTTTGTTGTTTTGTTTGGTTTTTTTTTAAATTGAAGTAGCTTGGTGTTGTTGCTGTTCAGTATAGCTGTAAATTAACTGTTTTCCCACTAGTCTAGTGTGGTATGGAAGACAATTGCTGAAGGCTTGCAGAGATCACAGTAGAAATGCTGAACTGTCTCTCCTTGCTCTTAGCAATTGAACTGCATTGAAAGAGGCTAACACTTCATGAAGGGTATTTCTAAAATTCACTGCTTTTAATTTGCTGTATTTTTTTCCCAAAAATACAGTACCAAAGAACAGGATCATTTTAGGCAGGTTCTTTGAACCTGTGATGTCAGATTTGCTGCGCAAACACTGTACTGGCTCCTGAACTGATAGACCAGTTCTTCAGATGGCTATTTTATGTATAGTGACAGTAGCAAGACTTTTGCCAAAATATAGCTGTTGTAATTTTTGATTATCCAGTAAATATCCTGTAATACAGTAATTACTATGCTTGGATTTTTTTTTTGAGTTGGCCTCTAGCTTTGTGTTACTTTCAAAAAATCTGGGTATTTGAATTACAAAGTTAGAAATAGAAATCTTGAAAGCAGTTATTTAATGAAATGTCTAAAATGACACTAAGGAAGCACCGATGTGCTTTCAAATTGGGAAATTTGCAAAAGACAATGAGATGGCTTCCCATGCTGTGATACCTCTTTCAAAATGTTGTTCTTCTCTTGATTTATAAATATGCCAAACTACAATGATTTAATGAAGTATTTAATAAATAATAAGATACTATTTCAATGCTATGAAAAATAGGTGATCTATTTGACTTAAGTAATGTGGAGAATATTTAGAAAATTCTCATGTTTTACTCAGTGTAATAACTATTACATCTCATTTCTGACAGATTTCTCTCTCTGGTATTTAATGGATATACTTTTTTTTAATAGTTTTGTAGGATACATAAACATTCAATGAACCCAGCAATTTGTCATCTTTGTACTTTGTATGATACTAGACTTTATAGTCTGCTTAATGCATTAGTAAATGTGTAAGTATCTATTTGGTTTAGCTTTGTTCTTAGTGATAATATTTGGGTTTAAACTTAAATATATCTAAGATCAAAAATAACAGAAAGAATGAGCTGTCCCTCATGTTCTGAGTTTCTTTCTCAAAAAGCTAAATGTGAAGGAGTAAACAGAGTAAGTGGCTGAAGTTTTACTGGTCTTTGTTCAGAATTGTGGCTGACTTGTGTGAATTTGGCATCACTAAGCTAAGAAGTGCCACGTGCTCTTTTGTAATGACTGAAGCTCCCTTTAAGTATTGCTACAGCACAATTCTCTGCTACTCTTAATTTTCCTTGTCTGCACAGCCCATACATTGCCATCCCAGTGGCAATCTTAGTACCTTTTTAATACCTGTCAAAACTGGCTCTTAACTTCACTGAGTGTTTGGGAAGATGGGGTTGGAAGGAGGGTTTCGGGCATTGTCCCATCTATTTCACAGCAACTACCAAATGCATTGAGTCCACGGAGCCTGGTGTGGAGGTCACATAGTACTGTGGGGAGCTGAAAACCAAGCTTGTGACCTGTAATAAAAGATCAAAACCCACTGCCCTGCCACATCAAGGGATTGTTCAAGAAACTTATACAGCCTGGAACACGTTAGACTATTTGAAATACTACATGATCTACCTATTTCATGTCCTTTATGTATTTGGGATGTGTTGTAAATGAACACCAAGGAACAAAAACCTATTGCTGCCACTGGTAACTAACTGAAAAACTTTGGGAAATTTAATTGCTGCAGTATACTGCTTTCTCACAGGCCAAAACTGAAACCAGATGTATTTATGATAAGGCACTCAGTCTACCATTTAATGTTTTGTTTGAACTAAAAACTGTCTGGTCACAATGATCGAGTCTTGCTGCATAGTAAACTTCTGAAAAATCTTGCCTTTAATTGCCCTATGTACTTACTGAGATTCTGTAATGCACAATGATGTTATAATTTTAATTCACTGACTGTTTCTCAGTGTTTAAGGAGAGCTCAACATAATTAGTTCAAACTAAGTATCTGTGGTAAGCAGGTATCAATAAATCAGATGGTTTCTGTGCTGCTTCTGGGGAGAGTCTATTTTCTCGCCTCTTTTTTTCCCCAGTTGTTTTGGTAATCATGTCAGATATTTGCACCCTGTGCAGCCTTGCTCCTGATAACATTGGCAGAAAAATTTCTGGCTCTCCCTGCTGAGAGGAGGTTGAAATTCTGAAGATGGCTGGTGCAGGGGTAGTTGTGTTGTTCAACTCATAGATGCTCAGCGATCTGCAAGGAAAAGTGTTTTCACACTGATCTCATCTGATGCTCTACCTCTCATGGTTGAGAGTGCTTACAGATCTTACAGACCTGAGCCATGTGTGGTTTTTACCAGGTGCTTCCTCTTGGTGTGCATCATAAAGTATCAAGAAAGGAAAAAAACAACAGATGAAGTAATTTTATTTGCTTCATTAATTGCTCTGAACTGTTTGAGGTTTTTTTTAAGATAGAGGGTTTTTTTAATACTTACAGTTGGAGAGGTACATGACATATAGATTATGTGGATTTTGAAGTCTGGAATATGCTTTTCTGTAAAAAAAATGAACAAACAACAAATAAACCCTCAAATGTGACATTTGATTTTTAAATAAATACTTTTATTACTATACATAAATGAGTACAGTCTTTTCACATTTTTTCTCATTGCAAAGTTGTGTGGCACTACTTTTATTTTCTAGTACTATTGTGTGTTTTCTCAGAGCTTTATCTTTTGCTGTAAAGCAATAAAGAGCACAGGGGCTATAGTGGTGTATTCCTTGTAATTTGATATATTAAAACTCTCCGTCTTAGGCCAGTATCTTTCTGAAAGCAAAGGAAAAAGAGAGAAAATCTGGAAAATATTGAGAGCACCAGCATTTTCTGTGAGAAATTCGATGAGCATTTTAACCAACCAGTATTACAGGTTGCACATTGTAGAAATTCTCGTGACCAGCCAGGGTCTGGTTAAGCCGGTGCCTGGTATAAGAAAGTGCTGCTTTTGGAAGAGGCAAATCCTATTCCAGGGTGTAAAAAGAAGTTCTGGGCAGTCAGGTTAAGCAAGACCAGTCCAATTTGTTTTCTTAAAATTCTGTCAACCTGGATTTGGCCTTGAGCAAAGCCTTTTGTGCTCGCTATGTCCTCCAGTTTAATTTTTGAGCCATTGTACAGTCTAATTGCATTGTTTGCTGGGACAGATGCAGTGTCATTCTGTATTAATAGTAATTCTTGGAGACCTTGAGTGGAGCCTTCGGGCACTAATGTGCTTTGGCTGCACTGTTTGAAGCCTCTGAGAATGCCAAGTATGCCGTAGCAGTGACATCTGTCCTCAAAAATTAACTGTAAGACCATCATTCAGTATGGTATCAGAAGTCTTGTTTAAGTAGGGAAGTAGCTCTACCATAAAGTTAAAGGGAACAATTTCTGTGTCTAAATCCAAGTCATGTGTTTGAATACTTGTCATTAAGCTCTTCAGGTGCTGAATTTTTATAGGGCCAATTGTAGTCATAATATTTAATCTTTCTAGTGTCTAAAATATGGTAAGCTTGTTCTAAGTACAGGTGGAAGATAAACTACCACCGAATCAGAGCTCGTACTTTTACATTTCCGTGTTTCCCTTTGTTGAGTGTATGTGAAGGCAACTGTGAAGGCACAGTACTCAGCTGTGCAGAGCAACTGGTGGAAGAGTTGAAGGTGGTAGGCAAGGCAGATGTGAGTGCTGGGAACTGCTGCAGTATCTGCTGCTGGTGTTTAAGGAGTTGCCTGAATTGTCTAATTTTGGCAGTGTGTCATTATGTCTGTATTTCAGTGACAGTGTGAATAAATATGTAGGTAACAGGTACATGAAATAAGTAGAGAGCATGTTTTTCTGTTGTGCACACAACTGCTCAGTACTAGTCCTTGATTTAGGTCTCAAGCTGGTTGAGTTTGCATGGGTGTAAGAGGAAGAGGTGCAGTCACTGTGGTTTTGGCTGGGGAGGAGGTAGGGTCTTGGGCTTTGTTCTCCCACTCTCAGCCCGTAGAACTGACTAGAAGAAGAGGGAAGTACACTCTGTACCTTGTAAGGTCTTGTGCTCCGGATGCCATGCTGTTGTGGTATGGTTTTCTAAAGTACCCTTCTTCTTAGCTTTGATATAGAACTAGATAAATATCCTGTGAAATGAGTTTTTAATGACAGTACCATTGAAATTGTCAAGGATTTGGAAGAATGGGTCTAATCCACTACCCATTCTTTGTGAACTCGCTGTGAACTGTTCTAGTCACTGAGATGACTTCTAATAAGAATCTGTCCTGAGACTTTAGCATCTTCACATCGGGAAAAATTACGGCGAAGTTATTTATATTTTTAATTCAGGAAGCAGTAGATGACATGGAGATCCTGAAAGGGAGCAGTATCTTCCTCAAGTAACCTTTTTGTACTTTTGCTATTGTGGTGGTCGCAGATCGTCATGTGACAGCATGTTGTCTGAGAGTGGTTGAGATTGGTCAGAGTAACAAACTAGAATTTCTATTAGTTATATTTGAGAAGAGCCTAAAAAACCCTTTTGCAGTAATGTATTGCCTTAGACCGCAGTAATAGCTGTAAAATCAGCTATGGTGAAGTGCATTCTGCCTATTGGAGAGATTGCCAGACTTTAGCTATGGGTACCCAGAGCCAAACCACAGCAGAACCTCAGTATCTAAGACAGTGACCAGTAAATCCGTGCTGTAGCACTTCTCAAAGTATTAAACCCTGGTGAAAGTGCATTTTTAAGTTTGTCCTCATCTTCTTCCCCTAATGCTGCTTCTGTTGTCTTCAGTGCTCCTGGGCAGCGACTGGGAAGAAGAATGCTGGAGCTATGTTTTATTTTAATCCTCAGTTTCACACGCTTTTGTGATAGTGCAATTGACTCCCCATCTAGGTCAGCATAACTAGTTGTGAGACATGGTTTTTTATACCACACATCAGTGCAAAGCCAAAATCCCAATTTTGCTCAGATCTGATGCTAAATGTTCTGCCGTAAGAAGAGGAATTCCACATTGCTAAGGAAAGCTGAAACTTGTTCTTGTTTGTAAATTCAGCAGGTATGAAATGGACATCAAAAGGAAAAAGATTCAGGCCCTTCTTACACAAAGTATCACTTTAACAGGAGCTTCTTTTTGCATTTCAGAAGCTGAAGTCAAATTTCTTATGTAACAGCAGTTATCTGTACACTAAGTAAGTTTAACTTGTCTGTGGCTACATGTCAGAAACTGAGTTTTGCACTTGTGAGTTAAAATGCCATGGAATATTTTTCCTTTCTTACTTAACTTTTTCATGCTCTCTGCTTTAAGTTGATGGAAATACTTAGCTAACATTTACTGGAGGAAAATAAGAAAAGGTTTTGCAAAAGGAAATTGAAAAAACTTTTAAGCAGAGTAATATGACTTTATTTGTGATTGCTGAGATAAGGATCACTCTTAAAAACAATCCGAGCTTTCGGTGCAGCATCCCGTGGATGTGCCCATAAATATATCAAAATTTGAATAGAGCTGAAAGCCACAAGATACATACCGCTTACATTGGATAACTAGGGGGATTTCTGAGCATCAGTTAGACTCAAGAAGAGGCGGTGGAAATCTTGCATTTCTCTCACAGTGCCACACACTGGCATTTATGTTGGTGTAGCTGGATTTAGCTAGAACTGAAAGATTAATTTAGGGAGCCATGAGGGCATTTGGCTTGCTCACGCACTCTGTGCAGCTCAAAATCCACAGGAAAGACAAAAGAGCCAGAAATCTTAGCAAGTCTGTATCACTCATGAGATCAATTCTTAAATGAGTCACTTATTATCAATAATCACCATTTTTGGGTCCTCAGTTATTCCCGTTCTGTTAAGACCTTCAGGATTGAATTCACTGTTTGCTAGTGCTGAGGTTTTCAGGTGTGTTATGGAAATCCCAATATACTGGAAGCATCTTAGTTAAAAAGTACTATCCAAGACTGGTGAGTGGGAATCTGAGTTTTGTGAGTGGTTTTGGATGGGTTTTTTTTTTTTATTGTTTTGTGACCATAACTGACTTGTATGTCTAGCACATTTTCCCAGCCTTTCACACACTCTCTTCCTTCCTCCCTCCGTCCCTTTATCTTCCTTCTCCTCCTTCTTACACCCAGTGTCTTTCTGCATGCTACTTTCTGCCAGCGTCTCCAACTCTGATGGACTCTAAATTCAGTGCTGTGTTTTGATTTTTCTGAGGCATTGGAAGTAATACTTACTTGCTAACAGTGCAGTCACATGCTCGACAACAGTGAAGAGCTGGCCAGCTAACAGGCAGAATGATCAGGAAGGTGGGAACACTGTAGAAGAAAAGAGAGAAAACTTGAACTTCTCTGACAACACATTGAACACAAATCATTGAAAAATTGATTTGCTCTTCTAGCCAGCTTGCTCTCTTCATGTTGACATGACTTTCAGCAGCTATCCTAGCCTCCCACAGTGTGTTGCTTCACAAAACAATCCAGTAGTGTCATTGCCAGTATTTGAAAGCTGAAAATCAAAACTGTCTCCTGTTATTTTTATGACCAACTGTCATCATCATTTCTATACTATTTTGTCATGAAGTTGTGTTGCTGTTTTGAATTTGTACATTGTACCTGTTGAAGAACTTGTTTTATGCAGAAAACAGAAGCATTGTTGAATTCTTTTGGGAACCATGGCTAAATTTTTTCAGTGTGAAGTGGAACTGTGTGCAAAAACTTTCAGTCCCACTTTAATTATTTGTGTGCACACATATATATGTATGCACACATCCTTATATAAAAAAGTACAAGTGTATATTTAAAAATATGCATAAATGCAAGTGTATATTCAAGTATAGATACCCTGCTTGTAGCCCTGAACGGCTGCAAATGTGCTTACTACGTGAGTTTCAAAAGGCAAGATCATAAGCCTTCCATCCTGGGGAGTCAGGCTAAATGTTTTTTATTTTAATGTCAAGTCAGAACTTTCTGCTGTAGATGAAACTTGCCTTATGTTGCACAGTGATAGAGCCTGAATAATGACTGTCTTTTTTGTTGTCTTTTTTTTTTTTTTTTTTTTTAAATAACCCAATGTCTGAAATCCCAGACGGTCCTGTTTTTTTGAAGCTTGGTAGATGAAAGGTTGGTGAATGTGACACTGAGAATCTCAAGTCTCAGTACCTGTAGCAGCTGAGGAATGTTTATATCTCATATTTTAAAGAGATTTCAATACTTACTATGTATTGATTAAAAATATATGTTTAATAAATATTTAGTACTAATGTAGATAAATATATCTTATTGTAGGAAAGACTTCAGAGGTCACAGTAGGTGAGACCCACCACACAAAAAGTAACAACTGTTTTGTCTTTGGTACACTCTTATACAGAAAGTTCAGTGTGTTTGGGGCAATTAGTGTTACTTCTGGAGCTCAGTAAAATGAGATGAGATTCTGGATCAAAAGCTGGACAGAATCAAAGCTGTGTTCAGAAAGAGCTTATATGTTTTTGAGGTGGATCTGAACCACTGTAATCCATTACATTCAGATTGACTTAAATGAAGCACATTTATTTGTAGTTGCTGACAATGTGGACCTGAATATTTAACCCTAGGATTCTTGCAGATCCATTTATTTGACTGATTACTTCTAATGGTAACATTTTTTTCTGCAATGCAGTATTTGTAGAAAACATAATTCTTAATAGAAGTGTTTTGTTTATATCTCCTTCATCTAATTTCTTGCTTTATAAGTAAGGGTGTTGGTAAGCAGAAAAAAAAAAATCAGTGAAATACCTGTTTAAAATAAAGCTTTGACACTCGGTGAAATGACAGATTTTAAAAATCAAAGCTTTGACATTTTTCCCCTCTTGTTTTGACCTCAGTGCTTTGTGGTTTATTTTCCTGCAATGCGTTTGGGAGGAGAGGGAACCTAACTCCGTTGTGGAATTTCTTCAGTATACCTCTTCTGCCTGTTGTACCCTTTTCCTTTTCTCTGGTATCTTCTCTGTTGTTTATTATTTTATTATTCTATTATGCTATGCTCTATAGGGCCTATAAGGTTCGATAAAACCATCTAAAAATGAAAGTTTTATGGAGCTTGGGGAACGGGGGCCGAAAGGTCCCTGTCAGTGGGTGGCATCAGGTGGGACTGTGATATAAATACCCCCTCACTAGATTGTCTAGGTGTCCTGGCCTGTGACCTTTAATTCCGAGCACATAGAGCCAGAGGAGCGTGTGCTGTGTCCACCTTTGAAGAGGGATGATGAGATCTTTCAGGCATTAGATTCTTCTCTGGGATTTTGCAGAAAGAATTTATAATGTGATAGTATAATGCAGTTAATAATGCAATAACACTGTAATGCAACTGTTGAGTCACCTGATTATGGGAGAATAAAAGATTTGTGGCATTTTGGAAGCTTATGGTCTAGAGATGGGGACTTTGTAGCAATTAAATTAGATGTCTTTGATCACTTCTGATTCATCCTCCTGCTACTGTGTGTAAGGGATGAGAGACCCTCTGAACATGTCTTACATGGTGTCTCACAAGGGAGATGGCTCCACCAGGAGCAGAGGGCCTTAACTTCAATCCCAGCTGCTGAGGACTGGTCTCAGCAGTTGACAAGCCATTCTGGTTTTTGCCCTGATCAGCTTGCTTTAACCAATTAGTCTACGAGCTGTGGGCTGGTAGAGCAGGTGCAGAGCTGCTTGGTCCATGGAGAGAGACAGATGGCCAGTTAATTGTCCCAATCAGTGAGTAAGACTTGGCCAAATCTCCTGCTCAGTTCTCAATTCTGCTGCTGTGCTGCCAAGTTGGTTCTTGTGGCTTTAAGAAAATGAGGGTTTCAGGGACATCTCTGAGAATCTAGGCTTCTCTTAGTCATGATTTAGCATGATTAGTTTCAAACATTGAAATGGTCCCTACCAGATTTTTGTATTTTTAAATGAAAAAAAAATTGCCTGATACTTAACAGGAGTAAAGACTTCTTGGCTTCAGTTAGGACGTTTCACTTGTTACAACATTGTTAGTTTCGAGGTATGGTTGTGACAGAGAAAAAACTTTAAGTAGGAACCCGTATTTTAAAGGATAGATTCTCCGGGATTTTGCAAGGAGAACTTTTACATCTGTTGAATTACCTATTACAGGACAAGAGTTGTGGGGGGAAATTTTGAGGGGAAGACTACTGTGGTTTGCTGTAGTTTCCAGAACTGATTTTAAGGATTATTTTTGTTAGGAAGAAATGGGAAATGATTATTTGAACACTGCAAGTAAGGCAACGAGCTAGTCTGTAAGGGATTGTAAACTTGCTAATAGAATTGTAAATGCAGCATGTTTGCTTGTTTATATGCTTGTATTTATTCAGTTTAATAATTGCAACTATAGTTTACATGTAGCCTCTTGATATAAATGTTATCTGTTTGTGAAATGCAATATATGTAACTCAATCAGTTGCTTTTGTGTCAAGACAATCCACTTCTGTTACAATAAATCATTTTAGGAAATGAAGCTATGAAGTGCTAGAGGCAAAGGATATAACAAAGCAGAGTAGTGATAGTATGTCCTTTGCAATGATAGGGAATTGAGTTAAAAAGGTTCCTAGGTATTTCCAGCAGGCCACCTATTTTGTTAATGCTAAAAAGGTAGTCTCTTGGTCTAAAGTAATTCTGTTTCTTGGTCTAAAGTAATTATGAAGTCCCATGTTGACAGTTGTTCAAGGAGCTTGAATAGGCTGTTAATTCACAAGTAGCCTGTATATGGGAAGGATCAAATATATATGGTGGTTTGTGAGGTTTTTTTTTGTTTTTTTTTTTTTTTTTTTTTAGTCCCTCATGCTTCACCCCTTTTCTTCAGTCCTGGATCTGTTTAGCACAGGTTTTTTTGCTGATGCTTTATCTGTGGTTCTGGTGGTACCAATTCTACCTAGAAGTTATGTAGCCAAAGGTTTATACTACCTTGGGTAGAGAAGGTGAAGAGCTTTGTGTAGTCTGTTGTGCTCATGTCTGGACTCTGCATAGCATATGAATAATCACAGATTGTCTGTCTGAGGTCGAACTTCTTTGAAGTACCTCCTCATTTTTGTGATGAAATACCAGCAAGAGTATTGCAGTGGAAATACCTCCTTGTTCATACACAGGTTTTTCTCTCTCTAGTTAAATCTTTGCATAGAGAAGCAGTTGAACATACCTGGTGCAAGTTTGATTTACAGTTTCCCACATGAGTCCTTTAATTCCTGTTTGCCTGTAGAGTCGAGGGATGGATTTTAGTCTTCACAACACATATGCAGTAATATAAAATTCTATTTATGTGCGGAGGGTTACTAAGTAACAGTTGCTGAGGGAAATGCAGTCTTAAACTGCATTACGGCTGTGCACTTAACATTGCCAGCTAAGTGGTGCATTAACATAGATTTTGCACATTGATGTACTGGCGTTTGCTGTGGGCTGTGTGTGAGCAAAACCTTGGGAAAAGCAGCAGCTGTGTAGTTGGAAGAGTTGGAGTCTCTCTGAAGCCTGGTTCTGCAGACAGGAGATGAAACCCAGTTTTCTCCTTCTGTTTGTCCTCTCCACACCACACCATAATTATGGACTATGATATATTTGTGTATTTATATTCATACCTATAGCTACCTATAGATTAAAAGGTTTCCATGTGTAGTCAGTATGTTTTGCATGTGTGTATTCCTTCAGAGGGAGGAAGGTTGAGTGGCAAACAAAGATCATTGTGATTCAGGGATAGATTAGGTGTTGATAATACAAGGAGAAGTTTGCCCTGAGCTGTGTCTCCTCTAATAACTGTATTTGCTTCTATTTTTGCACAGAGGTTATCAGAGAATTTGTTTTTTCTAAGGATTTATTTTCAGGGAATGTTACTTTGGAAAGGTCATGTGTCTGGCCTCGAGATGGAGCTTGATTCTCCTTATGTGATGACCCATTCCTTTAAATCATACCTTCTGTAACTTACACTAGGACTTTGAGCTGGAGACCTTTATATGCTGATGAAAATGAGCTGTTAGGCTGTCATGAAGTCCTATAGCTTTTAACTCATTTCCCCATTACAAAGCTACTTACCGTCTCCCAAATACTTGTAATGTATATGCGTGTGTATGCATCTGAACAATTATTGCAGTGGGAAGGTAACATGAGCTTGTTAGACTATGATTTGTTTATCATGGATGTAGCACTTCATTTCAGCAAGGTTCTTGTGTTAATTATGTCATTAAATCAGGGTAAAAAGTTGTATAAAAGGTGTGCAAAAATACATTTTGATAGGGAAAATTACTACAATCCTTTAATAAAAAGTGGCATAAATATCAGTCAGACTTATTTAGTTGTTAGCTTCTTGAAGTTTAACGGCATTGTTTTAGCTGAATCCAAATGTGTTACTTGCTAATCACTGAGAAATGCATCATAGTCGTGAGTTGATCCCACATTATTTCCCCGGGCTCTTCAGTAGCTAACATTGCCACTGTCACGTGAACAGTATCATAACTTTGCAAAACTCACTTTATACTTTATCTGTTCACCCTGGCAGTTGATTTTTAATTTTTTTTTTCTTGCTGTGATGACTTAAAAAAAAATTCAAAGCTAGTAATACCTAAAAGCTGTGTACATTCATTTTTTTGTTCCTGGCATTGTAAAGTCTCTTGACATTTTGTATGGGGTATAATTCTAAAGTACTGGTTGACTGCATTTTTCACCTGTGTGTGAAACAGCGTAGTATCTGAGCTTGTTTTGCAGTCTCTTGTACAGCCCACCCATTTCAGTTTTGATGCCAGAAACCTTTCCCTCTGGGGAGAAATCAGTTCTTCGTTGCTCAGGCAGGTTCCTGTTTTTCTGTAACTGTCTGTGACCAGCTGTGACTGTTCAAGTGGTTTTAATCTGGTGTATTAGCCGCAGCTTTTCCCTTGGGAAGCTGTCATCTCTGGTGACAGTATTGACTCCAAACAAACCGTCTTTTAAGTCTGTAGAAGAAGCAAAGCAGAGCAAGGGGAGAAAAACTGTTAGCTCTAAATACATATCAGTTCTTCCAAACTTCTTTCTTGTTGCTCTACAGGGACTCGTGTGCATCTTTTCTCTAAAATGTCCAAGCTGAGGAGAACTGGGGTTACGCCTTGCCTTTTTCATGTACTTCAGGAGCTGCTCACCAGATGCAGACACCTGTAATAGAATCGTTTATAGTCACTTAACTAAAATGGATGCAAAATTAAATATAACCTTTACTGCAAAGCTATTTTCTGGCCAGGTGGCCCCCAGCTGATCCTAGTGAATGAGGTTATCCCATTTCAGATGTAGGGCTTTCCATTTGTCTTCATTGAACTTCATGAGATTCTAGGTGCTTTCTGTAGCCTGTCAAGGTCCCTCTGAATAGCAGCTCTGCCTTTCAGTGTGCTGACCATTCCCCCAGCTTGTTATTACCTGGGTCTCTAAGAAAGACATTAAATGATATTGGCCTTACTGTTGATCCCTGAGGGTTGTGGCATCTGACTGATAGCCAGTTGGACTTTATGCTGTTGATGACAATCCTCTGAGCCTGTTCCAACTAGCTATCCACCCCCTGCATTCCACTTATTCTCAGTTTCACTACAAGGGTAGAGTGGCAAGGCTGTGGGAGGCTGTGTCACAGGCCACACTAATGTCAGGGGATATGATGTCATGTTTTTTCCCTCCTCCACAGAACCAGTCACTTCATCATGGGAGGCTGTTGGGTTGTTCAGATACCATTTGCCCTTGATAAACCCAAGCACGCTGTTCCCACACACCTTCTATCAGTGGAGAGCAATTACCCTTAAAACTGTTACATATCTGCCTTTAATAAAAAGATAAAATAGCTCAGCTTTTGAAATGCTGTATATTAAGTATGACTCTCACTTTGCCAATGCATTAGCACTGTAGATACAGAGGTTTCTGTTGAGCACAGAATGTACACTACCTTTGACAGCCACTTATAGTTCAATAAAGTATCCCGCTTTGGGATAATTGACCAAAAAATACTGGAGATTAAGCCTTTTTCTTTCAAGACGTATCCACATAAAAGAGAGAAGAGACATGAAATGCACTTTCTAGTTGGATGATGATCCTTGTTTGCTTGAAATGTTATTAGAAAGATGGATGCTGGTCACAGCTTTACAGAGTCATCAAATTGATACCAGGTGACTCTTAACAATACAGAGTTAGTGTGGGCGGTCACAGAAGATAGTCAATGCTGGCTGGCTGAGCTAAGGGGGGTTTGTTTATTGTTTTGGGTTTGTTTTGTTCATTTTTTTTATTTAATAAAATAGCTAAAAAAGAGGAAAGATCTGAAGATTAGGCACTGAAGGAAAAGCTGGAAGTTAAAGAAGAGAATAGCAAGTGTTCCTGCCTGGAGTTTGAGATGTACATAGGCAGTGAACATAAATGTTTGCTGATAGTGCTACAGTCTTCCCACAGGGCCTGGGGCTTGCACAGATGATGACTCTAAAGGGCAAAAAAGTAGCACTTACTAAAACCCAGATTGTTTAAATATGTATTTCACTGTGATACAGATATGTCTTTGTCCCTGCCTCCCCCCACCATGGTACTTTTCTTCTCCTAAAGGTGGGCAGGGTTTCTACTAGAACCATGTTAATGAATGAATCTCTGGTAAACTTGATTCATCTTTTTAAATGTCAGTTTCTGTTTGCTTTTTGGCTCACCCAGTGGTAAGGTGGCTGCTCACAGGTTGTATTTCTGGTATTATCATTTCTCCCATCTGTACACACACATGAGTCTTTCACTGTCATCACATCTTATTCTTCCTTGGTAGTAGAGAAGATTGACATTTATTTTTACAGTCAGTTGGAAATTTCTATTTCTTGGTCTTTCTTGGGTTTCTTTGTTTGACTTTTTATGTTTGGAAAATGGTAGCTACAGCTGTTTAAACAGTAGTGTTGCTGTGAACTGTTCCATTAAAAAAAAAGAAAAGAAAAATCCCCCCCAAACCAACAAACAACCCCCCCAAAAAAAACCCCAAACCAAAATAAATAAAAAACACCCCCA
>JAAGNO010000839.1:42626-62229 GCA_033439905.1 Ceryle rudis
CCCGAAAAAGAAACCAAAAAACCACCAAAACAAAACAACAAAACTACCACCAACAAGAAGTGCTCCTGAAGAACAGGGTTGTGTAGAATGCAGATGGCACCTTTCTTAGTTGTTAGATAATCTGTTCATGCTTTTCAAAAGGTATGAAACATTTATATTATGGAGCATGGATCTTTATCATGTTGGACATCTGAAGACACTTTTGATAAATGCTTTCTGATCAACGGCTTTTTTTTTTTTTTTTAATGGCATACTTCAATGGAAGAAATTAGCTCTACAGAAAAACCTCCTGTACTTCCAGGTGAGTAATAGTGTGTATCTGCTGATGAATCAGGTGTCACCTGGGTCTGAAGAAGCACTAAGTGTGAGATCTAAGTGAGTCATTTCCTTGGGCTCTCAAGGTTTGTCCTACCACTGGCTCATGGTGGTAAGCAGCAATAGCTGACTCGAGGTGACTATTTCTGAAACCATCCTCAGTTTCAGGAATGTGCTAAATTCCTCATATGTAGGAAAACAATGTTAGAAACTATGCAGGTCACATTACCAAAGTTTGGATAAACATTAATCTGCTTGCATGTATAAGTATCTGTATCTACCTGTTGCCGTCTGGGCTGCACCGAAGTGTAAGTGTGCTCCAGAGGAGGGCACCAGTATCTGAAGGTGGTAGGGGCAGTGGTGTAACAAACCTTGCTTGGTGGCCTGGCAGCCAGAACTCGCAGGAGTCAGGCTCTGAGTGACAGCCCCTATGATGTCTAGAAGCCTCAGTGAGATCAGGTTTAACATATGCACTGATTAAAGTGTATTTATCTCAGAATTGCAGAAACATTCTGATTTTATTGCTGCTGAATGAAACAATCTATCCTCTATTTTCTTGTCGCTTGCTACTTGCCTTAAGAGGGCCTTCGTGTACCAATTGTGGGGCAACACAGTGGCTTTTGCCATTCATTAAGGTTAGTAGCTCCTCAGGGTTTGTGTTTTGTTGTTGTTTTCCTGGCTCACAGTGGTCGGTACAATTTGAATGTCAATTTAGACATTTTAAACACAGACTAAACAGTTGCCTGAATATAAACAATTAAAATGTCATGGGCATGTTTGGTTAAAAAATCGGTTTTGTAGCTTGTTTTTTTTTCTTCCCAGTGTTTTGTGTCTGAGACTTTATTATTCTCTTCTGAGATGGACAAGTTCAGTTATTGAACATGCATTTTGGTGTTTCAGCTTGCTAGCTTTGTACATGTGTTACAATGGTCCGTTTTTCTTCTGATCATACTGGTGCAATTGTAACTGCACAGTAGTTTTTGTGAGGGTGCCTCTGTGTTGGCTTAAAGCGTGGAGGAAAGCATCATTCTCTTGTTTTGCTTTTAGAAAGCAAAATAACAGAACAAGGAGCAAAAGCAAGGGAAAAGGTATCTCTTTTTTACACAAATCATGTGACATATCTGAAGAACTGGCTTCCTAATGATTTTCATATTGCTTTCCATCTGAAATTAATAATAAAGAACCGTGATCTTGTTTAGTGCATGTGAATATTCTGAAAGGGAAACGATCATCTCATTAAGGGTCTGCTCCTCCATTCCTGATAGTGGACACTGAAGCCAAAGCAAGCAGTGAATGGGAGCAATTTCTATTGCTGTGGGACATTTTTCTTCTTGTTGGAGCATATTATTTTTGGTTATCTGTTTTGAGATTCTCCTGACTTGTGTTGTATTGCTTTGGTGTTAATTAGGTGCACTGTTTAGTGTTATTTATTGTATATTTTATGACAGTCTTTCTGGTTCAGTTTAGTTTGTTGAAAAATGACTGGCAGCTAGAATATTTCAGAAATCAGTTACTCTTCTCATGAGACTTTGCTTTTTGTGGTTGGTAAGGTAACTAGGGAAAATAAGGGATTTGTGTTGTGCTGCTCTTCAAATGCCTCAGCCAAAATTGTACAGTGATTGTAATAGGTGTTCTGAAATGGCTTTCTTAAAAAAATTCAGAGAAGTGTTACATACATTTTGGTGATTATTCTTTAGATCTAGGATGACTGGGGTTTTTTTCTAAGCATGAAAAAAGTCCTAGATATTTTTCTCTGTTATAGAAAGTAATTTTATTTATGTGTCATTGACAACTATCTACTAGTTAGCATTTGGTTTATGCATGAGAGACTAAAAGGAAGGCCAGCCTGATTTGGCCCATAGTTGGACATTTGGTGAACAAATCCCTGGGGTGGTACTGTGGCTTTCTGAAAAGGTAGTTGGTCCTGCCATATGATTTCTGTATCAAAGTTTACCATTTAGCTTTCTGTTGCTTCCTGCCAATTGTCTTGCATGAGAATTGAAACTTGCAGAGAATTAATGGGCAAAGTCTGTCTCTTAAAATGATGTATTTTAAAATATACTTTAGTGGTGGTTCCAGAGGGATACGGTTGAATCTGCATTTACTGGATTTCTTTGAAGGAGGGAGAAACTTTTTATGCTACGGAAGTACCATTATTGATGTAACCTCTTCTTACTGAGTTGCAGCTTTCTAACTTACTGGGGCAGGGAAAGATGGTACTTCAGGTTATGGCTTTCCTTTTCAGTTTTTTTGCAGTGCTGTATTCAAGTGACTACCACCTAAAATCTCTCCTATTTGCTGCTTTTTTCAAAGAAAAGCACAATGAAGGTACCTATTTGCCACCAGAGTTATTTTAAAAATCTATTAGTGCCTGCTGTTATTTTGGATTACAATCTGCCTACTTATCTCCTTTTAAGAAATAATTATTGATGAAAGGGTTTAAAGCCCTCAAGCCACCATACTTTGTTGATATAAAAGTGGGTGAGCTCAGGAATTTCTTAAATTTTTTTTTAATCTGATGTTGTTCAAGATTTGTAAAGGTGACTAATACTTCTAAGAGTTTTCTTGCAATGCTTTTGATGAGGTATGGGAAAGGAAGGTTACTTACGGTTTTTAAGCCTGTTTGAGAAACAGCACCTCAGGGTGCTTTCATGTAGATCTAAAAACTAACATTTACTTCACAATTGTCCCTTCTTCCTGCCTTTTTAAATCTAAGGTCATTATTTAAGGCGCAATGCCATTTTTGTGCATGCTGTTTCTCACATGCTTTTGTTTTTAGGAGAGAGATTTGGATCCATGGTGTTGTGGTGAGGCTGCTGGGGATTGTTCAATCCTTGGACTGTTATCCCCTTCTGCAGCTCTTCCATATGGGCACCCTTGATACTGGTAGGGGAGATGTGGATCCTGTCAAGCATGGTTATATGGCTCGGGGGCTGAGGAACAAGTGCATAAAGGCGAAGAAGGGTTTTCTCCTTGATCCCTTCAGTGGGGCATAGGGCTTGAGAAGTGGTGGATGGATCCTGGAGGTCAACAACTGGTTGCATAGCTGATGTTGACAATAAGCATTTGGGTTTTACAACCATGGAGACTATCTTTGCGGATCAAGGACTGCTCAGAAGAAAGTGATTCTACCTGACCAAGTCAGGGAAAAGCATCTTTGCCAACAGGCTGGCCAACGTGATGTGGTGAGCTTTACGCTACGAACAATGAGGAAGGAAGATGAGAACCCAGAGACAAATGAGGAAGTGGTAGACTGGGTTGGCAAACATGGGGTGTTGTGGACAAGGAGAACCATGGAAACAACACAAGGCTGAAGGCCAAAAATGGCTTCACGGAAATATTTAATAATACTCACTTTTGCTGATTGTCTAACATTTCTGGTGAGTCTCCATTGGACTCAAGGTTTTGATAGAACTTAGTATCTAGTGCTTGTAGCAATTTTTTTTTATATAGTCTTCAGTGAGGAACTGTTTTTGATAGATTAGTGTCTTGATAACATGATCAATATCTTATCTTCACACATTGATAGTGAAGGTAACACTAAGCTAGAACTTGTAAAAGCAAAGAAATGTCCTTACTTTTGTGCCCATGCTTTTACATGTGGAGCATTTCATTGCCTGTGGTGTTTGCTGGAGGCACTTATTTTTCAAAACAAAGAAATGAGACTTGGCTGCAGGAAATCATGTCTCTGATCTTGATATTTACCCTTTGCTGATCATTACTCTGTGCTGATGACTTAAACTTCAGTTTTGGAGGTCTTCTACAAAGACATACACTTCTGAAGTGAATAGAATTTTTTTTGTTTGTTTACTTCTAATTGTGTTTTTCTTTTTAAATTTACTGAAGTGGGAGTTAAAAGGTGTCCTACTAATATTGTACAATTATACAATCTATTTTATGTCTTTATCGCTTCCTTTAACTAAAAGCCAAGAAGTTTGCTTCCATGCCAACTGTATTTCAAAACTCTTATCTGAAAAGAAATCTTTATTTACATTTTGAAAAGAGCAATCATCTGCTGGTTATTTTGTAAATATTACCCCCATAAATCTTGACATCTGAAAATATTTTTCTTTTAGGTGGTGTTTGTGCATTTATTTGCACTATGCAGAGGACTTCCGTTCCTTCTGGGAGCACAGAGTAATAAAACTGAGTTTCCTTCAAGACTGTTCATTTAAAATTGGCCTATTTAAATCAAACAGGAAAGTGGAAAAGCTCCTGTCATGCAGTTATGAATTCCTCATTTTCTGTTTTGGGTGAATAGATGGAAATATTTGTGCAAAGGCCTTGCACTCTGTGACTGGTGATGAGTTCATGTCAGCTTCCCCCTTAACCAAAAGTTACGTAGCAGACCTTGTTTCTCCCGTTAAAACTGGGGACATGACACCTGTGTGGTGGAGTGGATCCGAGAGCTGGTCTGGTTCACTTCTCTCCCTCCCTCTCCCTTCGTGTTGTTAAGAAGGATTAATTTTAGCCCCTTTCCTGACAAATGTTGGGAGCAGCTCAGCTTGAGGGGCTAGCAAAGAGGGAGGACACAGGCCTAGGGGATGGGGCCACAGGGAGAGTGCATGCTAATAAGGACCTGAAATGTCTGGGTTAAAATACCTTACCACTTCTGAAAGACAAAGATATCTTTTTCTCAACAACCCACCACCCCCAAGAAACCCCAAACCCTTTTTGTACAAGATTTAAGAAACATTTGATGATTTTTCTCTTAGCACAGTGCAGGAACAAATGCATTGGTCAGTAATGTAGTAAAAATTTCCTTTGAGCCTACAGGTCTTGCAGGTAAATATATTTTAATATCAGGCAACTTGTGTGTAAAATTTTTCTTAGCTTTGGCCTAGCAATGCACTTGATAAAGTTAGAGACTGTTAAGTGACCTAAAGCAGTGAAAATGTTCTTCCTTCCACATCAATATGTTGGAATTGTTCCCTTCTAAAATTAACTGCTTGCTGCTAAATTTAATTCTTCTTCAGTTCTTAAAAAGTAGTATGTACATTTATTTGCTAAGTGCTGAAAATGTCCTGGTAGTTTTTAGGGTGTTGAAGGGATGTAATTTTGAATATAAAATCTTTTTAGGTAGCAGCTTGTGAGCTTTATTTCCTCATGAGCTAAAAGCTTGGAAGTGAAAATTAAATTCAAGAAGTTGAAAGTCCATTTTTTTTTTGTGCAGTGGCAATTGTTTCAGGCTGTGTTTCCTATTAATTAAGCTCAAAAGGGATTTGGATCAGTCTAATGTATCGCTGAGTAGAACAGCAAGAAAGTCCTTTTAAATTGTCTACTCTTTTTAGCCTTTTTTTTTTTCTTTTTTTTTGTGGTACCCTCTTAACACAGAACAAGCACTAAAGAGATACTTCCGTTGTTCAGTAAAGCCAGTCGTCAACCACATATAGAAATGACCCAGACGTATATGCCGACATAGTTATTTTGCATGCTGAAGGACTGATTTTTGCATGTAGTGGAATTAAGAATGAAACACCAGAAGTGAAACTAGCCTCCTTGCAACCTGGTTTACCACTGGAGAACTGGGCAGAGCTAAACTGTCGTGTCAGGTGCCAAGTTCTTCCTCTGTGTTTAGTCGACACAGTTCTGCTTAAGCTCTTTGCAACCCACATAGTCAGGTGTGTTCCACTTCGCTTCTGCAGGCCTGAGGAGTCAACAATATAGGTTGACAAGGGAAACCTTATCTGTTTAATGCTGGTTGCAGTCAGGATGTCAACTGTGTTGGGTTTTTGGCAAAAATACCTGTCCACTGTCAATTGCATTACTGAAAAGCCAGAAGGTTTTCACAGCTAGGGACCCAGAAATGATGCTTTGTTGCTGATAAGGTGGCAGACTGGTTTATTTCCAACAGTCTTGTATCATCCTTAGGCCTGACACTTCTACTGTGAATATTTCTGAGGTGCTCTGTAATAATGTTTATTCTATAATACATTTCACTCAAATGTAGGTAATGGAAGAAAGAAAATAGTATTTAAGTATTTAAGGTTTTTACTCATTTAAGACACTCTGAGTATCTTCTTATTCTTGGGCCACTGCAGGCATCCTTTTGTGTGAGGAAGCAGATTTGGACATTGCTATTGGCAGGGTTTTTGTTTTGTTTTGTTTTTAAACCTCCATAAGCAGCCGTAAAATGCAGCATCATGCAGCTGGTGGTTGGTGAGAGTCTGAGAAAGGGCTGTAGGCATGTCTCTGAGTATCATAACATCAGGCAACTTCTGCACTGAATCATAGTTTGTAATGGGGAACTGTCCCAAACATACTCCTTTGTGGCCAGCTGTGTCTCAGCGGCCCACAGGGAAGGGTTTGAAGAGCTCTCTTGGTGCTTTTGCTCCCTTGGCTGGTCAGTGCTGCTCTGCAAATGTGCACACCCACAGCTCTGCAACCCAGCACCCTGCGGAAATCCTCCTGGCGTTGCTTCGAGGCAAGCCTGTAGTGCTACTGAGTCTGCTGTGCTGTACTGCTGCCTTGTGCTCCCCATGCAGAGCTGCCATCTCTTACTTCTACCTCTCTTCTCTCTGTCAGTGGTTAAAAGTGCCATGTCAGCATGTTTACTGCCACAGACAGTTCTCTCTGGGCCCCTAAGAAGGACTCAAGGCTGAGTGGCAAGCGCTTTGCTTTTTATTCATTACAAACTGCCAAACTCAGACCTGTGATACAAGAAGTTCGATGTACAATGTTGAAAAGCAACTTTTTGCCTGAAAAAAAGCCCCAAATATTTGCAATCCTCTCTCCCTGAGTAGTGAGCTGTTGTTTTGCACTTTTTTAAAACAGTCATAGTCTTGGTTTTTCCTTCCCTCTTAACTGTCATTCTACACCTAGTTGCTTACATCTGAGATCTCTGTTGTCCTTTAGCATAGATTGAGTATTCAGATGCTTAATGACCTTTTTTATATTTTCCTGATGTATCAGATATCTATACAAATTATTTTCAAATGTTATCAATATCTTGAATATCGAAGTGCTTTCACCAGCAGAAGGAAACAGGATTGCTTTTGTACGCTTATTTTTATTACTACCCTTCAGAAAGTCCTCAGGTGGTGGCATTTGAAAATTACAAGTCTGATGAGGTTAGACACTGACAGTGTTCAAAGTATTTATGAAGCCCTCAAGAGGATACACTGAGAGTTAAGGCTGCAACATCAACATTGTGTTTATGACTTAAACCACATCCTTCTCATGGAGAAAAAAAAAAAAAGTGAAATATTTGTAGCTGTTCAGCTACAAATGTGCCTAAAGTGAGTGCTTAAGGCAAAGTAAATTTTCAAACACAGTCTAGATAGGATAAAGGCTTTGAGTGGACTGTGAAAGCATCAGTCTTGATAGTTGTCACTCTTCAGACTATTGTGGAAATCTGCTTAAACAGCTTGTGGAAAAGAGATTTGCTTTTGTGCCTGATGTCCAAAGTGCCTGGTTTTGGTTTTGTTCATCAAGTGTTGTTATGGTTCGTCTCTGATTCATGAGGTCAGGAGCTGCATCCATCAATGTGCCTGCCAGATGCTGTTTGCAGTGCCACTACAGAAAAACCACCTGGATTCAAAGCAGGCAGCACATGTGCTTTAATAACATTAGTTTCAGGTCAAGTGTTCTGGAAGCTGTCAAAACTCAGTGTGATCCCAGGTGCGGGTTTTGTGTTGTGTGTGCCACTGCCCTGCTGGTACAGCTGATGTGGTGGCGGTGGCCTTGCTCTGTAGGACCAGGGTGGGATTGGTTCAGGAAATAGCAAGTTCTATCTCTGTCTGTGCTTGTCTGAATTTTATGTGATTCACTTTCAGGTTTCCTGTGCATGGTTTCAGGATTAATGTGCACAGAGTGAAAGGCACATGACAGGATCCTTGCTTCAAATTGAAAATACTGACCCAGAGGGTATTTTGGCGTCTTGACTTAACTTGTTTTGCAAATTCTTTGCTGTTCTATGAGAATTCTCAATTCTGACAGTGTCTTAGAGTACCTACAGAATAACAGGTCATTGACATAGCTTTTCTCTCTCTCTGCCCCTATATATATAGGGTACATGAGTTTGGCTTTGTTCTTTGAACTTTGTCAGTTCACGGGAAACTGATTCTTGCCTAGGGTTGTCTGTCTTGGCTTTTATATTGCTTTGTTTCCCAAACAAACTCTGTCATTTTAGCGCTTTGCTCCCAAATGCAGTTAGCCTCTGTCAATGGTATAGACACAGTAATGTAATCACTTGTTTTCTCCCCATTCCATGCTTGAACCTCCCTCCTTATCACTGGGGGAATACCTTACAGACTAGTAAAACTGACCAGTAGCTGTGCATCCATTAATTGTCTTTATCTGTCATTCTGAGTTATAAAATACGAGAACCTCAGTGTGGTCAGGAACACTTTCTCAAAATGAAACCGAATTGCTATAAAGGCACAATATCTGGTTTATTAACCCAATTTGTAAGAACTTCTCCACAAACAGGAGTAGTTTTTAAATGCCTTTCATAAATAGAGGGAAGCACATAGAAAAACAGTGTGGAACTGGTAATGGGGAATATAGCAAATTTTTAAGTTGGAATTCAGTGGGTTTTTTTACCTCAACCCTTCAGTACCTTAAGATTTTAAAATATACTGAATGTATTTCTTCAAAGCCCTGTTTTACGTGTTTGAGGCATCTCAAACCGTTTTCAAAGGGCCTTTGGGGGCTAATGACGGGGTCCTTTTGTTTGAAACTTCTTTTTAAATTCTCCACTGGTGACATTAGCAGCAGTAGCGCTGTACTGTTGAAGCTGAGAGGAACAGAAAACTTTCCTTGGAAAACCCTAGCCATCTCTCTTTACATCCCTCTGTCCTTTTTTTTTTTTTTTTTTTTTTTTTAATTTTATTTTTATTTTTCCCCCCCTTAAATAAGGTTTTCACACATGCACAGGAACATAAGAGTAATTGCTCTATATAGAAGTCATCAAGTAGAAGATATTTTGAGTATTGTGTTTTATAAAATAAATGTCAAGAATCTGTAAGTTAAAAGTTAAAATAAAAAATAAAAGTTAAAATAAAACTAAGAATATGAAGTATACCAGAAAACTGGTGATAATGATTGTTACTAGGTTTCTGTTTAGAAGAGTTATTTCATTTATCTGAAAATTAATGAGAAAATTTGAATCCTTTTTATGACTGATGGTGACTGAAGAAGGAACTGATGTAGGAGTTGTTGGAACGTTTTCAAGAGCTTGAAGCTATAGAGATAACATAAGCCCAGCTTCAAGTTTGATGTAAGCCTTTTCTGAACGATGACAGTAGTCTTGCTCGGGGTGTAGGAATTAGCCAGATGGCATCATTAAAATTCACCTTTCACATTCTGTGCAAGAAGCCTGGTGCTAGTTGCTAGTATGTGTATCAGTTTCTGTATTAATGGAAAAGGGTTGCAAGATCTCCACAGTTAAGAAGAATTAATGGGTTTGTTCAGGAACTTGTTTGAACATACTCATTAATGCAGCTCCAAGACATTTCTAATGATCTGAAGAGGGCCAGTGGCCATTCCATGAATTCTTGCTGCTAATAAGAGATGTCCACAGCACCTCAAGTGTTTGATTATGTTACGCTGTGTGTATAAAATTCATCACAATGAACAGGAGCTAAAAACTTTGAGCCTGATGGAAATCTGCAAAGGAAATAACAAGAAATTTCTTCAGTTTCCATGAAAGCAACACTGTTAGTACTTAATCTGGGGATGCAGAATGCAGAAGTGACAAAGGAAATGATTAGTGTTAAGAATGAGTTGCATCCTGTCCTGCTGATGGCAGCAGTATTTGGTATTTAGAGAAACATTCATGAATTTGACAGAGAATTGGCTCCTGATCACATTGCTGTCACATTTTTGAAGGAGCATATATCCATGATTTTTTTTTTCTTATTTTTTTCCCCTTGGAACTCTATTTATTTAGAATTTCAGTTAGCTCTGTTAAGAGGAGGCAAGATATATATTGTGTCCTGAAGGTATAGTATAATCTGAGCGTCATACACACATTTTGTGAATACTAAATGAAAGGTAGCCTTGCATGATAGAATTTAGGCGAATATCTCTGCAGAAGTGGAAGATCAGGAATGTTTTGCGGAGTTCTTCAGCAGAGTCTGGAGTTGCATGATCTACTGCTGTGGATACAGTTTAGATTAAGATTATTTCTGCCTCCAACAATTTACCCATTTTCTGTCTTTCCTAAATGGAGGTTTATTGCCAGTCAAATCTGATTTTTATCCACTAGAAACTCTTGTCTGTCTTTTGAGGTGGTGCCTGTTGTTTATCTTAAACTTGTAAGCAGAGCGTAGAGGAAAAATCAAGGGATATACCACACCCCAACTTCTGCTAGGTCTTATTAAATGCAGGGTAGGTAACATGCTATGGACAGGAATGAATTAAGAATGAAAGAAGGAACTGGAGAAAAGGCTGTGCTGCCAAAGCAGTTCATGCATTCACAGTCTGTGTCGTCTTGCTGCAATTAGATCTTTCGATGTCAGTGTGGTGCTTTTCTGAAAACAGAGGAAATTTCAGTCTGTTTTTCCTCTGTGCCATTGGGATGGAGCTAAACATACTAAGTATATAATAAGAAAACTCAGTAGATTGTAAAGGCAGGAGTAAGAACACAGACGGTAGGATTCTCTTCTGGATTTCTTTAATTCTCTTTTAGATATAACACTTATTGAATAATTGTTATGTTCTGATGAGGTTTATCTTTTCTGTATGTTTTTGTCATTTGCAAAATGAAGTAATTAACTAACAGTTCTAAGGTTAAATGAAAAGAAGAAAGTCCTTTCTAACCAGTACATAAAAATGGCAAGGTAGTTGAAAAGCTGGCTTGAATACTCCAGAGTACCACTGTGCATTTCTGAGTCCTGTGTTTTCTTAAGGACATAGCTGCTTCAGTAAATGTCATATGCTTCACTGCACTTTTTAGCCTGGGCTGGTGCTGTAGTGCCTGCAGAACACAGGCCCATTGTAACTCAGCATTTCTTAATGTTCCCCATTTAAGTAAAGATCACCGAAATAGGTGCTGCTAGCAGCAGTATACATATAGAACCTCTTTTTGCACTGATGGGTGCGTGTATAGCCAAAACATGGCTTTTGATATAATTTGTTTATTGCATATATTTTGATAGCTACCCATTATTTGTATATTTACGCATAAAAGTTTTAAAATGGTATACAGTATATGGAGACTCTGATGTTCATTTGGTAGATAATGGGAAGACAGGTGAACTGAGTCACAATGCATTGGTGGGCATCAACAATGAGAAGCTGGGCCGAAAGTGTCTTGTATAATGTAATTTCTGATTTTTATGAGGGCTGAGTCAAGAGCAGCCATATATGTACATATTCTTTCGGGGTAGAGTGAGGTATTGTGAATTTAGGCCTCTGTAGTGTAACCTATAGTTCTTGGGAACTGGTATTATAAAATAAACCCATTTTGCCCATCACTTCTGAAATTGTGTTGAGTGCTCAACCTGGAAGTAAAAACCAGACAGAATTACATTTACTATGTTATGTACAATGGGCCTTTATGTTATAATCAAACACAAGTGGTTTATAACTGTAGGTAAAGAATGTCTCCTGGCTCAGCTTGGGCAGTGTTAAGGGAATGTGTTTTTAACTTTCTCTGATCACTGATTGAAAGGATACAGACACTTGAGAATTTTTAGGACACTGGAAAAGTGAATTAAGCAACTGGCTAAATCTTATCTTTTAAAATGCTGGTTTATAATATAACTTTTAGAGCATCTGGATCATTGATTGTTCTTTTGCAGTGATTTTTCTTGTATTATTTTTGGTGATATCAATATTAGATATGCCAGCAATAATGTGTCATTTAATTTTTTTAGTGCAACTAATAAGGCAAAAGACATCTTTTTAAAGTTTACATTTTGTGTAAGAAGCTATGCCAAGTTGATTTACATCCAGCCAGGCACTGTCATGTTTTAGGCTGCTAAATCACAAAACTTTCCTGTCAACATCTTGGAGCTGACATCTGTCAACACCAACACTGACTGTGGCTTATCCAGGGAGCAGACAGAACAGCTGCTGTGTAGTTCTTTTCAGTGATTTACCTCGAACCAAAGTATTGCAGGGCTCAGTCTTTCCAATTTCCCTGAGACTGCCAAAGCCATGTTTCTAAAGGAATGTGAACATCTCCCTAGTAAGAACCTGGAGTGACAACTCATTTCATAGACACTGCTGAGAATCTGTTGGATAGCGTTTTGTGGCTGCTGCTCTTGATGCCTTGCAGTGGGTTACAGACTTTCAGCTCTTTCCCCAGAGGAATGAGAGCATGAGGAACAGCAGTTCCACTCCTCCTGCACCACCAGCTCCCCCATACATTAAACAGGATGGAATATATAGTTGAAAATGGAGCAAACAAGCACTGTCTTTACAAAACAGAGCAATAGCTCTCATCAGGAGTTCAGCTGTCCCCTTGGTCTGGGAAAGCCCTCACCCATGGTTTGATGATCCAATTGTATGAATTTTGTCTCATTCATGATGGCACAATTTTTAGTGACATTCTCTCTTGGGATTGGCTCACTCTGCTGTAGGAGATGTTCTTGTCAGCTTTTTTCAGAGCTGAAGGCTGTCCTCCATCTCTTTGTACAAAGATGATGTAGTTGAGTTGCTGCTCACTATAAAGCAACTAAAATAGAATGGAGAACCCAACTTCTATATACAGCTTACTGAACTAGTGGTCTCTACCTGCAAGCAGTTCTGTAAACCAGTACAGGTGCTGTGGACCTTGGCATGTGTCCCTTGTGTGTGTGGACAGCACTATTGCAAAGTGGGTGGCTCAACTCCTTAGAAATATATCATCTGTAGGGACAGGCCTTAAGTATTTGTGCTGATCACAAAGTTGTTTATCCAAAGCAAGTTGTCTCCCATTGTAGCTACTGCTGGTTTCTTCTGAGTCCCTCCATCTTTCCCAGGGACACTAGTTAACCCAAACTGAGGTGAGCATCTGCAAAAACTGAGTTGTCTCCTCAATTTTAAGAGATACATAGCTGATGGGTTTTCTGCATGGGTTGCTCACATGGGTGCTTTGAAAGAGTGCAGAATCCTTTTTCTTCTGCAGGTGTTTCCTTCTCTGAAGTGCAGTTTCTCCTTTCTTTCCTGTCTCACTGCTTTCCCTAATTCTTAGCTGCGGCTGTGTGACACCAGAAGGCTTCCTAGGTCTTTCTTCCATTTTTTTCCTGAGAAAGCTTGCTGTCTTGTTTCAAAGTATCTGCAGTTTACATGCCCTAAATTTATAATCCTGTCTATAGGCGGATGACAGACTTAATCTGCCTGTCATCTTACATCTTCTGTGTGGTTATTAATAAGGGGAAATAAGAGACCACTTACAGTCTGGAAGTGTGCTGTATTTCTGAGGGCAAAATCAGTTACTTTTATGGACAGATTGTATAGCAGCATTTTCAAAATGTAAGTCAGAATTTATAAACTGTACAAAGGTAACTTCTCCAAAACATCACACAGGCTTCTGAATGAGCATGTACTTGAATAGAGCAATTTCTGGCCTTTAAAAAGCATAGACATACTCAATTTCCTTTTTTTTTTTTTTTTTTTTTTTTCTCCTTTCCTTAACTCTTAGTCAACTCTTTCCAGTAATATTTAATATTGCACACTCACTTCATATCCATTGCTCAACAGTTGACTGCTTATGCAATTTACTATCTGCTTTGCTTGAAGCTTGCATATGCATTTCTCTTGAGTACCAAAGTAAAACTTTTTTAAAACAAGAGTTATTTTTTCTTTAGTTGCAATACAAATATTTGAAACTCACTGTTTCAGGTTATGTTTTCTTCAGTCTTCTCTAGCTAGGGAATGAAATGCTTTAACTTCTGTCAATTTAAGTGCTGAAGCTGTTGATTCAGGCCAGCCTAACAACAGGTAGCTAACTGGCAGATTTGTTTTAGAGATAGAGCATACTTGTGCTTTAAACAGTTAAGCTCATGAGTTGGTTAAAAAAGATGGCTGCTTCTAAGTGCTTTCTGGCTCATCATTTGCTCTGTGAGGAGAAATATTTGTGCACAATCTCCTGGTCTCTTGGTTCACTAAATGAATAATGGAAGATGTCAATAGAAAGAAAATTAAATACGAGGAGGAAAGCTGGAAGTTTACAAGTCTGTCATGGTGTTTAAGTTCTTTCTCTTATTTAGATATCCTCTCTAGCTCTCCATCTTGTGTAGTCTGGTCAGATTAAAACAGACTCAAAATGGGAAGAGGAAAAAAAAAATATAATTTGTGTTTTCTTAGAGTATTTTCCCTCAATGTTTTGCAAGCCCACATACATACAGTCAAGATACCAAAACCCTCTGTGTTAATTATTCTGTATTCATTGAGAATGTAATATTTGAAGAATGTTTATGGTTGATAACTATAAAAGAAGAAATAATCTGAAGAAATGTTTGTTTTACAGAATGCTGAAACCAAAGTGGAGGAAGCAGCTAAAGAGAGTCCGAAAGCAGCCAGACTAATGCAGCAGTCTTCAGAGGATAATGAAGTATTTGGTGAGTTACTTGGATAACTGGAAAATGCTATTCGATCTGTTAGTTCAGAAAAGAGAGTTCCCACGGTCCTTGTGATCTACTTACTGTTGTATAGCATTTGAGTGTGGGCCATAATGTTCCACAGAGACCTGGAAAGGTGCAGGAGAGGACCAAGAAGAAAACAGAAGGATCAAAGGTCTAAAATAAATCACAGCTTAAGAAAGATTTGCAGTTGGTTACCACAGAGAAGAAAGATTGAATCCAGGTGTTTGACAAAATTAAAGGTGTAAGCAGTAAGAGCAAAAATAAACATTTGCTGTCCACGATGGGTAGGACAAACAGTGAATGCTTTCAACTGCAGAAAGAAAGATTTTATTAAATGTTGGAAAGAGTAATCCTGAAACAAATACTAAAACATTGGATTGCATCTTCTGGGGAGTGTGGAGATTGATCATTGTGGGCCTTTAAAAACAGGTTCGACAAGTAACTGCCTAAATTGATGTAATATAGTCAATTTTGTGGGAGAAGGATAGACTACATGACTTTTGAGGATACTTGGAGGCCTACATTTTAGAGGAGCTCCTCTTGGTAGTTTTCTGGTAATCCCTCACTTCTCCTTGAGTTTGCTGGTGGTTATCTTGATCCAAAAAGCCATATTTGGCCTCTTCTGCATTTAAAATTTGGAAAAAAAAAGCCAGGGAAACCTTATTATTCCAACTTTATGTTGATTTTATGATAGCAGAACTCCAGTACAAAACAGCAGTCTAACGTTAATGCAGGAGAGGTGAGGGCAAGGCTGAAATCAATTGGTGTAGTCACTCCACTATGTTCTGGAATAGAAACTTAGGATGTGTAGAAGTCCTGGGCATTTTACTAAGGCTGACTAGGTTGAAAACTTTGAATGAGTCAAATATACGTGAATACAGTAAGGAATTTTTTTCTTTCCAGGTACAAGAGGAAAGGAGCATGAATAATTAGATCTTTCTTACCATACATGGAAACAATTTAAACTGGTTTTGTTTAAAACCAGCTTTTCTCAGCGAGATAATGTAGCGTGATTGGCACCTGAGCATGAATTCCTTGTATGAATGTTTCTAACACTGATCATATAATGCCAGTGTCTGAAAAATCCACAAATGGACTTAAGAGCTTGGTTTCAACTTTTTAAATTCCGTGGTGAGGCTATTACCTCATTTCTTCTACATCAGTTATTTGCAGTAGATCTGGTGTTACTGGTTATAAAGCCCCATAGCACTGTGTAATGTGCATCTCAAACTGTGTCCTTTCTCAGTTCAGATATTTGGCTTCCTTTCCGTGAGCAGGATGGAGACAGCAAAGCAAGGAGACCCCCATCTGCTTCTTTCTGACAGCAGAATCTTATGCTTTTAAACCTTCTCTATATTCTGACCATTAGCCCCATGTACCAGTGAACTGAACCAGTAGGTAGTCAAGCCTGTATTCTGGGAACTGTGAATGGTGAACTGAAAAACAGCAATTAAAAAACCCATGAATTTTACTGTCAGTAGACTTAAAGTCACCATCCAGTGATCCCTACCCTCACTACTAATTCTTTTACTAGTTTAAGAAGGTCAACATGCAGTGTACTCCATGCTTTTTAAAGCTAATGATTTACTAACAAATTGCTAAATATGTCCATGTTCCAAGAACTGAACTGCTGCTTATCTAGGGGAAGCCAATGATCAACCTTTGATAACTTGGCACCACAAGGAGGAAAATTGTTTTTCAACTCAAGTCAGACTGTGATGTCTTAATCAACCTTTTTACCACTTTACAAATGAAGACCTGGGTAGTTTTGGGTTTTTTTTGTATTTAAGTTTAGATCAAAGTAGAGATTAAAAAAAAAAAAAAAAAAAGAAATCAAACAAGTGAGAAAATATGGTGCCAATGGGTTCTGTAATCTTTTTCACGCTGGTCAAGTGAGGGAATCAAAGAGGACTAAAGATGCAAATTAAACCACTTTAGTGTGAGACTCCCTGAGAGTCAGGGAGAAAATTTTGGCAGATAGAAGTTCTATGTCTCTGAGAATAACGCTGTTGTATGTTCCTCCCTTTCCCTTCAGTTCTGGGTAATTGCTTGAAACATTCAAATCCATTTCCTAGGGGATAAATTATGAGTTTGAAACATTTTTCCCTAGGTGAGTTATTTGTTGTCCTGTGACTTAAATGATTAGGTTACGACCCTGCTCAGTTACTCTCCCTCTGGCCTGATCTATTTCAGGCTATCCTTTGTTTCTTTCTTCTTTCTTTTTCCCAAGTGATGCTAATTATAACGAGCATCCAGTATGCATTGGGAGTTCGTTCATTTATAGCTTCAGCTTTCACTAGAATCCCTCTTCTGAAGAATTTTAATAGCCTCCAGCCTCTTTGAGCCGGTGCAGCACAGCCTTCCCTTTTCACATCATCAACATCTTCTGTGCCTTATATATTTTTCAGGTAGATCACTTTCCCAGTTTACATGGGACAATGCCACCACCTACAGAAAGGTTGGCACAGGCAGCAGGGGAGACTCAGCCGCTGAGCTCTCTTTGGAAAAGGGATGCAGCACCCCTTGCCTGCTGCCTGCCCTTTCTGCCTGGGTGTGCAGTGTGTGCTCAAGGGAGCCGGGTCCCCCTACTAGCACTGGCTGTCCCTCCTCTCTGAGCCACCCGGTGGCAGCAGCTTCCAGTCCCTGGCAGCTGCCACAGTGCCTGGACTGACAGGTCAAAGGCTCTTTAGCAAAGGAGACAGAAATCCCTTGTCTCCCCCCTTCTCCAAGGTTAGTATTGTTTTGGACCCGGCGACAATATGATTTTTCAGAAAAAGGGAACTTTCTGTACTGTGGACAGCATGAAGAAGATGCAGTAGAAGATATCTGAGGGAGCTGTGCTGTTTGAATACAGCAGTATTTTGTTTGGAAATACTTAACTTCCAGAGTAAGTGTGGTTTCTGCAGTGCCTCTTGGTTGGGTACAGTTTCAGTGGCAAGCACATTATTATTGGTTGACAAAGTGGCAGTGCTAAAGAACCAACTGTGGATATCTCTTTCCAGTCAGCTAGACCCAATAGCATTCTTTGTAGATGCAAACAAGGATTCATCCACTACTGTGGAGGGCTATGCGTGAGTGAACGTGAATCTCTTAGTTTTCTTCTTCTTCTTCATATGAGTTGGATTTGGGAATTACTGTTCTGGAGGGTTTTTTTGCATTGCTCTTTAATACTGGTTTTTATATATACTGGTGTATAGCTGAAATGTCCTTACCAACGATGAAGCCGCATTGTACCAGCTACTGTACAAAACAAGTCAGGTGTGTCTTGTGTTTCAGAGAACTAATTCTCAAAGGCGATGAAGTTCTCATACAGGAGGACAGAGTGAAGAGATGGAGTAGAAGGGTAAGGATATGGGAGAGAAAAGAAATCTAGTCTGTATAGTAGTGGTATTTGTAACTATGAAATTCTGAATTAACAAGAGTTAGTTTTGTTTGTCCTTGAAAGGATTTTCTTGTGACACCCAACAGAGTTCTGTTGTCTGATATATACTGAATATGCATCTGTGGTGTGGAGCTAGAATGTCTTGCTTGCTACAAACTTCTATTGAACTTGCACGTAGTCAGCATGGTCTCTGTTGCAACCAGTATGTAGTCAGAAAAGGATCATGAATGACATCTCAGTCCAAGCAAGAGAAGAAAAATGCTGGGTGGAGTGCTATGCGTGTAAAGAAATGGATGAGGAGGTGACTGCTGGCCTTACTTTCAGAGATTATTTTCAGCAGTTCGCTAGATCCATTGCTACTATACAACTGTAAGGCAAAAGCAAGGAGGCAAGCTGCCTGTCATTATGAGTGATTGGAAGATTGGACCTTCCTTTGGTGCCATCCATCCTATCTTGCATTAGCTTGGAAAAGGACAAATGCAGATTTTTACTCATTTCCACCCCCCGTTGGATTGAATTAGCAAAAGCTTTCACGTAATGAAAAATTCTCCAGGGGGAAACTGTAATGTGTTGACAGCATATTCACCTTTCTGATAGGAATGAAAAGTTGAAGTGTACTAACTTTTCAAGATACAGTTACTTTTGATCCTCTCAAACAGGAGTTTCATTTCTATCCAGTAGGTTTGGTCTAAAAGAAGAAAATTGTGGAGCTTTTTTTTTTTTTTTTCCTTATTTCTCTTCCACTTAAGCAAGAGGTAAGCTCTGTTCTGAGCATGGCAAAGTGACACTGAATGCAGCACCATCACCCTGCCATTTCTAATGGCAGTACTGGGTACATCATGAGGTAACTTTTTGTATGTGGACCTCAGAGATACATCTGGAAAACAGAGATTCAGCACAATTCCAGAGAGGCCCTGACTGACTGTTCATTGCTTGTACTGATGCCTGCTACTGTCCCTACGCAGAATGTCCTGTGGGTAGTTGTGTAACCCTATGCAGGTTGAAGAACTTCTGTCTCCGTGAGATCTCCATCTTTAACAGTTTGACAGATGTAGTCATGCTCACCATGGGCCACTCTTAATGTGGTAGGACAGGGGTGGCTGCAGTTGCTGCTGTCCCACTGCATCCACACCTAAGGATTTTTGTTTGCTGTGTATTGGATACAAGTTTTGAGGTGGTGTCTTTTGTTTTTCTTTTTGTCACTTTTTGGTGTGGGTTTCTTTTTGTGTTGGGGTTTTTTTTGTTTGTTTGGTTTGGTTTTGTGTGGGGTGGTTTGGTTTTTTTTGGTTGGTTTGGGGTTTTTTTGTGTTTTTTTTTTTTGTTTGTTTGTTTTGTTTTGCTTTGGCTTTGTGGTGTTGTGTTTGGGGTTTTTTTTTCCTTGTTTTTGTTT
>JAAGNO010000839.1:80563-159370 GCA_033439905.1 Ceryle rudis
AAAACTGTTTTTACTTTCTGGTGTCTCGTCCTGGCTTTAGGAGTGTCGAATTGTTTCCCCCCCCCCCCCCCCAGCATGTCTCAACAGAGTAGAGATAGGTGATTGTGTCCATCTTGGATATACAAAGCTGTACATCTATCCAACTACATTAAAGTGCCTGTGAACTTGGCTGAGTGTCATAGATCCTGCCACTTGCATAAGCACAAGTGGCTTATAATGATTTGAATCCCAATCAAAATAAGAAAGAAAATTAAGCTTTAAGAAAATGAGCAGATCTATACTGCAGTATAAGCAGAAGAGTAGCTAAAGATTATGCCATTTTTCTGCTGGTTAGTGGTGATGATGATGATAGTTAGCACTTAGCTAGCCCCATACAACCTCCAAGAATCACACAAAGTATGCACTAGGTAAATGTGAACTACTCTTTCAGTTCACTTTTACTGTATTCAGGAAGCTTGAAGCCTTTTATTATGTGTAGCAGACCTGGTAATGAAAAAAGATGTAACCAGCCTGACTTCCACTTCCAATCATGTAGCCAAATTGCAGCAAATCATAAATTAGATTTGTATGAAAAAGTAATAATGTCGTGGTAGAGCTCCAAATCAAGTTATCCTGTATCTTTTTCTCATTTTCTGTATGGATTGCAATACAGTGCTTTTACTATCAGTAGAAGTGTAGGACAATTGGACAATTGCTGATTTCAACCAAGTTGTGTCAGCCACCTGCAAATAACGTGGGTCTTAATTTTGTTCCTTTCAGGTATATAAAAAATATTTTGCTTGTCAGAATAGGAAGTTAGGAATTCAGAAGTGGGGTAGATGTTCTTCTATTCCAAATACTAAGTCTCGTAGTTTCTTTGTTGCTTGATAGACCCATCTTGTTTAATGTCACAGAAACAGTTGTTGGGAGGAGATGAGGGCAGGGAGGAGGGGATTTGTTTCAGAAAATACCTCTATATGACAGTTTCTGAAAGGTGAGCAGTTGGAGCTGAAGGCTTTTGCAAGTACAAGTTTTTGTCCTAATTATGAACTACTTACTCTCTTTTTTTTATAAAATATATCTTGGTTTGTTAATCAGTATGTGATTGCTTTCCTTTCACTTCTGTTTCTCAGGCAAAACTATCCTCAGGGGGCTATTTTGCTGCTGGCAGGTATATCCTTGAGGTTGAAATCCTTCTCTAAGTGTTTCATTTTATTTAGGTAGTTAGGATAATTCAGTGTATACTGGAGGCAATTCTGTAAATTGAAATTGCAGGTAGGAACAAGGTGGCACTGTGTGCTTTTCTTGCACTCAGATTGAGCACAGATCACTTCTATTTCAGTATTTTTTTGAAGGCCAAAGGTAATATATGAGGACTTAGAAATCATTGCATGTTATTGGCGTTTTTTTGTGTGTTTGGATGCTTTCGGGCTGTAGGGGATCAGGAAGCATGGCCTGCCCAGTGCTAGGGCAAGCTGGGACCCAGGCTGACAAGGCAGGCACCTCAGATGCCCGAGTGAGAAGGGTGGGACCAGGGACAGCTGTTGGAGTTGGGTGCACTCTGGTGACCACCAGGCAAGTCTGCAGCGACCTGGCAGGTCCCAGTGGGGCTAGACATGAGGCCAGGCCTGGCCAAGAGCTGGAGCTGAACTATAACGTGAGGCCAGTGACCCAGGAGGCTTCTCAGAGGTCTTTCTCTCAATGGAGCTGTTTCCAAGTGATCCAAGCCTGTGTTACAGCTGCCCTGTAGCAGAGCTGGCCTTGAACATGGGCAGGTAAAGCCCAGGATGTGTGGGTGGGAAGAGGCTGCAGAGCCTGCTGCTGGTGCCCTTGGGACCATGGCAAGGTAACCTCAAGCTATCATTTTTCCAAACTACTCTTTACAGTTACTAAAGATAAAAAGGAAGAAAAACCACCTTAACTCTTATTTTAATTTTTTTTTAATACCCTCTTATTATACCATTTTCTCTTGATTGCAGTAGCTCAGGCTTTCAGGGAAAGAAAAATGACACCCTCCGTAAGCCATGAGTACAAATCTTAAAGTACCTGAGCAGTTTTCCTGCTGCTTCCTCCAGCACACTGGGCTTGTCCGTGGTACCCCCTTGGCAGACTGCACTGGTTATCCATAATAATTCAGTTTGATGGGCTACATCCTGAATTGAGTACCAAATTAAATTGCAAGGGCTTTATAAATAGATTGTTATTTATGTATTCCAAAAGGATGCTAAATAGCTTTCTGGGATAGCACAGACTGAATAGGCAAGACTTCTTATTTTGCCAAACAATCACAGTTTGTGGCTACAGAAATGTTCTTAAAGTGTTTACCTTGGAAATAAATGACCTTTAATTTTCAGGGATAGGATTAACACAGCTATTTTCTGTCTGTGGAGCATTTTTTACCTTCTGTGAGCTGTCTGCAGAGCTTCCTAAGAGGTAGAAGAACAAAGGCTTCCTGCTGTGAAAATGGAGGCAGGGTGGCTGTATTTCAGCAGCACGTGGTGGCTCCTGTGTGCATGGGCGTTCTGTATCGTGTGAGCGCACGTGGAGCACCCTTCAGGACTGCCACCAGTTCAGCCTTTTGAGGCGGGCAGAGGTCTGCTACACCTGGGGAGCTGCCAGCTGGAGGCTGCGAGTTCCAGGGTAGCACAACACGAAGTCTGCTCCAGGTACCAGAAGGGTTTGTTGGCTGGGATGAGCATGGTGCTGAGGGCTGCGATGTGACTTGCTGACCTGGGGTGTGAGCGGAGCAGTTGCTGCCTTCAAAAGGCAGGCAGGGTACCACCTGGCTTCTTGGAGTTGCTTCTTCAGTTAGGGTAACCAGGAATGTGTGGCATGTGTGTCTTCTGAATACAGGTGCTGCCCTGAGATATTTCTTCTGGTGTAACCTACTGAATTGCTCTCACGCTCTTCAGAAATTATTCTGGAACTGGTGGTTTTACTAATTCTCATACTTGCTGGATGGATTGTAAGGCACATACCCAAACTACACTTGGAAAAATGTGTTTATACTGGGGTTTTTTGCCTGTTAACAGATTTCAGATCACGTGTAGCTCAATCATACTGTCATTTCAGTCCTCAGAACTCATAGTTCTTTTTGCTGAATGTGTTTTCTTCATCATATAAAAAGTGACTTTCTATATACTCAAATAGCAAAATAAAGTTTGAGAATTCTTTTTTTCTTTCTTCCTTCTTTTTTTTTTTTTTTTTTTTTAATAGCAGTAACTCCCACAAACTGGTACAAGGCTTGGTACAGTGCAAGCAGTTTTTCACTCTTAGAATGCTGCTACTGAAAAGCAGATATTGTGTAAAGTACCATCGATCACTGCTGCAGTTTTATACAGTTTGTCACCATTGTTCTTCGTGTAGCGTTGAGTCACATTTAGAACTATGGTACAGCTCACAAGTGTTCAACGGGGGGGAAAAGTGTTGGTGGGTTTCTATTTTTACTTTTAAAAACTGCTTATTATTTGCAATCTAATTCAATGATTTGTTAGTGCATAGAAAATGTCTAATATGGTGTAGTCTAGATGAGAACAGGTTTATTAATAATACTTAAAAGTGTATAATGTGGTTTGTAATGATGGAGTGTGGAATGGAATTTCTAAAGACATAGAACAGCTGAGTTTAGATACTAAAATCTTAAAGCAGGAATTGAAAAGGCTGTTCTGACATGGTTAGCAGGAATGGACTTTCTTTGTATGTCTAGATTTACTTTATCAGCTTTGGGATTTCCTTTTAATTTCCTGAATGTTTTTCTGACTAAGAGCATGCTGTATCTCAGGTGAAATCCAACTGAAATGCTAGATACATGTGGCTTTCATTAAAGAGAAGAATTGTGTAAACATTGGTATTTTTTTTTGTAGTGGTATTCCTGCAGTGCCACAGTTTGTTGTGCTCCCTGGATTTGTCACTAGGGCCCATTACCTTGTGCTTTTGCCAACTAAGAAACCCAAATCTAACACAGAATTCAAATTTTTCCTGACAGTTTATTTACTATTTCTAATACAGCACTTAAGATTTATGAACTTGTTTCCATATGAACATCTTTTAGTGATTCCAGCAGGAAGTTTATTTTTATTCAGCAGACTTTTGTGGCTGCATGACAGGCACTGCCATCCTTGCCAGTTACCACAGGTAAATATGGTGGTAAGCACAATAAAAGCTTTACTCTGTGCTAAGCTTGCCTCAGTCTGTTGTAGTGTTTATATATAAACTGGTCTCTGTATCTTCATTGCTATAATGTGCATTCTGGGGTGGGGAAAGATAGATCTAAGTCTCTAAGAAATACATTTTTTAAAGGTGAAGCAGCCTGAAAAAAATGACAATTTGAAACTTCTAGCACATGATGGAGGCTGTAGAGGTTTCATTTTGCAGAGACGGATCCAAGTATTCAAGTGAGTTTGTTTTCTAACTAGTTTGTATCTTTAAAAAAATTGCGGATTGACAGCAGCTGTCAGTTTGCACGGAGAAATCATACAAATTCAATTGAATTTGTTACAGAACATTTTTCTTGTGTGCATGTTTATATTTGGGAATTCATCAAAGAGAAAAATAGAATAGATGTTATTTTACATATTTTAGGCAAAATGATAATCGGATAAGGCAAAAGAAGTGAGAAATTAAGCCAACTCTTATACTGAAGATCACTGACTATTTAGTGTAAAGGTTGGTCTATGATCTGGACAAATGGCTTCCCGCTCAGCCATGTTTAGACTACACTGGCACCAGGGAGAAGAGTGTGAAACTTGTCTCTATGTATGGAAGGAAGTTTGGTATCAGGATAAAGTACTATGGTAAAGTGAAAAGTGGGTGTTATTTCTGCAAGCAGAGTTGAGAACGGAAGACCTCTTTAAAAAGTATCTGTCATTCAGACCTTGAAATGAGCAGAACTGTACATGGGAAGGTGAGAGGAGTAGGAAATTATAATTTTTCTACTTTCAGTTAGTATGCAGAAAGTACATAACATTTGCATATAACTAGTATGTTATAAAAGTACACTGTCCTTACTGATAGACTTCACAGTGTAAAATCCAGTCAGGCACTAGATAGACAAAAAATTCTAACAAAGGACAGTAGCTGAGCTGCACTTAGATTTAAAAGTAGTGAAATATGACCACCTCTGTGGTAAGCTCATCTCTTTTTTCCTTTGATATTGTAGCAGAAGAATAGTGAGGACTTAATGATTGCCCATTGTATGTGCTGGAAATTAAATCCATGGAAAGAACCTGCAGTAAGCCTGCACACCACGCTTCTGTCCAGTTTAGGCAGGCTGGGAGACTTGGAGCTCGACTCCTTTGCATTTTGGTGCCAAAGGGAAGCCGCGTCAGCTCTGTGCTAAGCTTCAGCTGGTTGCCAGGATCTCTTTAGACGGAACTGAACTGCACGTGCCTTGTGCCTTAGAGAAGCTGTACAACTTTCATCTGGCCTCAAGTGCATGGCAAAGATGACTTTGAAATGCTGCAAGGGTAGAGCACATTTATTCTCTGTCTAGCTAACACTGTGTCAATACATCTTTTAGGAATGTGAGATTTCATGTTGCTCAGATGGTACCAATGGCCAGGCTACTCTGGAAATCTTGTAATTAGAAAAAAATAGTTTTGCCCCCTCCTTCCGCCAATATACAAATGTTTTGTTTTCCTTTCATGCACTGTACAGAGATGAGCTTGTAAAATGAAATGGGGAGAAACCTATTTGTAATTGGGATGTGAAGGATGCATTAATGTATGGTCTTTGTGTTAGCTTGGCTATTTAAATTTCTCTGGAAAGGATGAGAAATGAAATATTTCTTAGTGCAGGAAGGACAAAATTCCAAAACTGGGTCAATCAAGTGAAACTTAAGGCTGGAGAAGAGAACTGTGGGCAAACACTGATCCAGCAGTGTCCTGTTAGCAGAGCTGTAGAGAATTGATGGGATACTGCTGGAGAAATATTTGTAAAATGTATTCTGAAATTACTTTGAAAGTTCTTTGTTAACATAGTGACAAAAGTCAGTAGTCCAGAGCAGCAGCAAGCAGTGTTTATTTTCCAAGCAGGAACCCTTGGACTTTTGATATTTTGTGTTAACTCCCCAGTGTCTTAAGAGGTACATGGGTTCTAAGCATTTGACAGCATAAGTCAGGAGAGAGAGTGCTTTAATCTTGTGACTCTTCTAATCGATTTAGAAGTGAGAATGTGTTGTCTGCTTGTACTGTCTTCTGACTGCTCTGACTGGTATTGGCCAGGGAGACATTTCAGAGGTGGATTGCTGTGCAGAGATGATCTGGAATTTGGTCCAGAAGAAGCCTGTTACAACCTACAGCAGTATGGTGAGGGATCATGATGTCTGTGGAGGTGGAGCTTGTGGGAGGGAGGTAGGTGGCACCCTCCCAGGAGTGGTTTGAAACAGCAGCTTTGGTTCAGAAGCCGAGTGAAGAGGAGGTGGAAGGAAGGACTGGCAACTGATGGGGGGCAGAGAGGGACAAGGTGCTTGACATGGGAGAAAAACAGGCCAGCATGACCAGTTGGAACTGCAAATAATGTCCTTTCCTTCAAGGTTGGATGACTTGCATCCAGACACTTAAGGGTGTGGTTTCTGTGGTTCACTGTGGAGTGTACAGACTTTCCGTGGGACTTCTTGTGCCGTGTGTCTTTATTCCCTGCTAAATGCTGGCCATTGCTTGCAGGATGGACAGGCAAAGTGATAGACAAGGTGGTTTGTATCTGTCTGTAAATGCCTCAGTTCACATTTCTCATTAACCTCTTAATCATCTAAAGAAACACCTCTTTTCTTGGTATCTTTGTTTCAAACATCTTGTTCTCAGCTCTCTGCCAATATTTTATGTTGTTGCTGTGGAATAATCTCTCTGCTCTAAGACCCTGCACCAATTCAGTCAGTGCAGGCTGCTTTAGTCCTTTGTATTCTTTGTTGTATTTGCTGGAACCTCCTGCTTGGTTTCAAGTATTCTTTATTCTGATCTTAGGACTGTGCTCGAGGCTATTATGAAAAAGATATTGCCTCCTGTAAACCCTATGATAAGTTCTGGAGATAAGGTTTCATTCTAATATATCTTGCCATGCAGACAGACATTTTAATCAAATGTCATATCAGACATATATTACAGTTTCCTTCTGAAAAATTCTTGTTTGGATGTAAAGTTTCTTCACTGAGGAGATCACTGGGAAGGCTCTGAGTAATTCATCATTGCTCTGTGATTCAAACTACCTCAAACTCTTTTGAGTTTTTCATTTTGTAGATTAGAAAAATACAAAGGCCTTGAAATAATTTTTGCTAACAATTTAACAAACTGCCCACTGTTTATTGCATGTGTTACAAAATTTTTATCCCCTGTACTCTTTCTGCCACAGCAGTTACATGGCTCTGCTCTTCAGTCTGTGCTGACATCCTCCATTATGCAGCTTCCAGACAAAGCAGCATCCTTGTCATAAATGTGCTCGGGTGTGGGTGGTTTCTATACATGGCTTTGGATATGGCGTGTGGATTTACTCTCCCGAGTAACCTGGCTTTTGGGTTTGTCTCCAGAGTTCAGTGATAATTCTGTCACCTCTAGAATCTCATATTATTAAAGGAATATATTTAAAAATTTGTTCCAAGTAAGCATTTGTTGGGCAGACAAAAACTAAGATCTGAAATGCTGAGCATTCCTGAAGTCACTCCTCTGTGAAGGATTTGCTGTTGTTTTTAAGATTACTGGTTAGCTGCTGATCTTTTAGGCAGAATTAGTTTCTTACTGTCCGTACCAAAGGCAGAGCTGAAGCTGCAGATGACTACTATTCACAATGTCCATATCAGACAGGGACCTTCTCTCTTTGCCAGCATCTTGAACTGGCGGTGAAGCTCATGACCTGGTCCACATGATAGGTGCTCATGTCTTCCACCTCAGGGATGCAACTGGTAGTGTTGCTGTTGTCCCCACAGAGGCGTGAACTTCTTCCATGGCTAATGTCTTGGGTTGAACTAGAGGTGTGAGTCACAAGATGGTCGTTGTGTTGTCCCAGGACGCAGAGGTCCTTACATCTTCTGCCTCCTGGACTCCTCTGACCTTTCACCACAGATGTAAGGTGAAAATTAATTCCAGAGTGAAGACAAGTGTCAGACCAGTACAGTGTCTAACAGCTGTGCACTAGTTCTGGTTGTAGAGAACTGCAGTTTAGGCAGCCTTGAACATCTCCTTTTTGTTTATTTTTTTGCCAGCTTCTTTAGAGACAGATCTTCAATTTTGTTTTACGTGTACAAGAGTGCAGCACAATGGGAAATGGCCTGCAGGGTTATTTGTGTCTGGCTATTTTGGATACTTTAGAAACGTTAGTAAATATGTACTTTGTACTCTGTGTCATTTATAAGACTTTAGTGTATCTTGGAATTTTCTGGAAAATACTTTCTTCTAAAAACTACCAAAGTATCTCCCCTCAGTGTGAATTCTGTAACGATGGTGACCCCCTGAGATCAAGGGGGTTGTTTAAAGCTTCATTTCAGAATACGTTAACAGGGGAAAAGATTGAAATTCAGAGACAGAGCAATGTACACCTGAGGGATGCATGTAAATTTCAAGCATACTGATGACAACATCCTGCAGGTATTTCACAGCTACCAAATACCAGCCTTGCACTGTGCACTCTCTAGGACTGCCACATTCCTGTAGTTTGCTTTTAATTTTCCCGTGCCTGCTCTATACAAAACTATCTTGGAAATTAAACTTTTTTGAAGTTATGTCCCCAAACGAGAAAAAAATCAGTACATTGCTTTGGTGAGAGTTACAAGCATTCATATTATCTTTTTTTTAAACATATGAAAACCTAACATACAGTACTTTAGGCTATATTCACTACTGTGAAGTTGGTTTTTTGCGGGTTAGTTTTAGGTCTCAGGAAAACTTAATACACATAAAGAATATTATTCTGAAGGACTAAAATGCAGTTCATCTAAATAGGGGTTTGTAGCTGTAAGTAAGTTTCCCTGTGGTCACAAAGTGTGTTTCTTACAGTTAATTTGTTTAACTTATCACAACTGTATTTTTTTCCTGCAGTTTATACTTCCTAAGTAATAATCTACCACTTGGACTCTTAACCACTGGTCAAGAAAAACCAGCAATGTTATCAAGCACTCTTATGGACAGGCTATGTGATGGGTTTTACCAGGAAAATATTTTACAGCTGGTTTTTGTGCTGCTTATCATGTTCCCATGTACAGGTTTGGCAGCCTAACAATCATTCAGGCTCAGTGTGACCATCAGAAAAGATAAATAATTAAGCAATCATTGTTTAATAGTAGTCAGTTGCACAGTTTTTAAGGAAGACGAACACTGATGGATCAAACAGGTGATCTTGCTTTTCCTCTAAGTACATGAAATTGTTCCTTACAAATGATGCCTCATCTCACTTTGCTGTGGGAGGATCCTTTGTGAGACTCTCAAGATTAAACCAAACCTGTATGTTCTAGTAACACAAAGGAACATTTTTCTTTGAAACTAGTGGGTGGATAAAATTCTTTGGTTCAAGTTTTTAAAAAACTCTCTGCGGGCTGTGTGGAGAATTGCCACATGCTTCTCATAGATTCCAAATTTCTGCCATAGCAAGTCCCACTGGTTTCAACCACAGGCTTTTTTGTTTTCTGTACTCCCCTTTGTAACCCTCAGCAAACTGAGGCAATGCCAGAAGTTCTGGAAAACAAGAGAAAGAGGCTGCGAGCCAGGCCTACACTGCTGCATTCCTCTGCAGTGGTAGGACACCGTGTGGGCTTCGTTTCAGCTCTTCATTGTACATCCGTGGCACGGATGACCAAGTGACCAACTCTGTGAAAACAGGCAGAGTGTCAAGGCCGTTTGTGCAATCAAGTGGATTGGTTTTGATTAAAATCTTGAGATCAGGAATTGTTTTCCCACAGGAGATATTTTTAGCTTTTTTGAATGCCTCTCTTTACTTGCATATTTCTTTAGTTAAATACACTCAGAAGCATGTAACACCTTCACTCACCCATGCGACAAATAGGAGAGAACAGAGCCATTTTCTTTTTGCTATGGTTTGTGCCACGTATTCCCAAAGAGGTGGCTTTCTTTACATGTAGCTGGACAGTGCAGTTCAGTAAAGGCAGCAGATGACGCAGTAGAAAACTCTGCAAGACCTCAAAAGCTAGGAATAACTCGTAATTTCTTACAAAGGTGCATTAGTGAATTGCAGGGATACATAACCTATAATTATAAACCCCTATTAGAACAAGGGAAGAGGAGGAAATTAAGCTCAATGCAGTGACAGACAATGTGTAACTCAGGCCCTCCAGCTAATTTCCTGTATCTTGAATCTGGTGTGATTTTCAGAGTAGGCTTAAGAAAGAAAAGGTGCATTATACTTCTGATTTTAAGCTTTGGCATCATATGTAACAGAATGCATAGAGTTGGTCTGTAGTCACTGCTACAGCTCCTGGGGTTTGTAACATGTTGCTGCCTGCCTTGTGTTGATCTCTTGCCTTTGACATGGCCAGAATGATTATGGCTATTTCAGCTGCTGCCACTACTCCTTTTGCTACTTCAGTTGAGCATCTCTGTGAAGGACTAAGTTTCTTCAGCAAGAACAGAGAGGAAAGAGGATACTTAAAGACATAAATCATACAGGGTGTGCAGTTCTGGGGAAGATATGAGGTTGGTTTTCCTTCATCAAGGCTAAAACCTGTCTCTCAAAGAGCAGCTCCTCACAGTGGGTAAGGGGACGTTAACGCATTTCAGCCCACAGTAACCACATGTGCTTCCTCTTCATACCCAGACTTTGGGCACGGACCGCTACGCTGGATTATAACTGCACAGACCACAAGTGTTTTCACATCTCTGATTGCAGATGCCAGTTGTGTGTGTCTTGGTGAAAAACCTGACAGTACAGAAGAGTGTTGCAGCGAGAGGAGCCCTGATGATAGTGTATCAATCTCTGGCTCAGTACAGCTACTTTTTACATAGTGATACTGTAAAACTTAGTTGTCTTCAGTGGACCAATAATGCTGAACACAAGCTGTAATGAATAGACAGCGTATTTTTAGGTTTCATTTATATTTTATATTTGTCTCATAGAACCAACCCTTTCAAATCATAAAACAGTCCGCAAAACTAAAAAGTATGTGCTGTTCGCTAATTCACAAGCCTTAGGCATGCTATTAGTGTGTCACCATTCCAGCTAGATGTCGTATTGCTGCGTGCTTTCATCTGGTTGTTCTAAGCCATGAACTGCCGGCATCTCCAGCAGAGTGCTATGGGGGACAGTGTCAAATGCTTTTTAAAGTCCAGGTAGACAACATCCACAGCTTTTACCCCATCTACTAGATGGGTCACCTGGTCGTAGAAGGAGATCAGGTTGGTCAGACAGGACCTGCCCTCCATGAACCCACATTGCCTGGGCCTGATCCCCTGGTTGTCCTGCACTTGCTGTGTGAGCGCACCCAGAGTGGACTGCTCCATAATCTTCCCTGCTACTGAGGTCAGACTGATAGGCCTGTAGTTCCCTGGATCCTCCTTCCAGCCCTTCTTGGAGATGGGTGTCACAGTGGTGTCATTTAGCTGGGGGAACCAAGAAGAAAGTGTCAAGTCAGTTTGGAAGGTTGATTTATTCCCGTGTCAAAAGTACAACACAAGTGTTACAGACACCTTTGTCAGCCAGCAAGTTTTTCATTGACTGGCCCCTTGAAAGGAAGGTTACTGGTCATTCCAAGAGAGGTTTTACTGGGTCTCTTACCTTGTAAAACAGCTACTTGTGAATTGATGCCAAAATATGTCAAGTTTTAGAGGTTTTTTTCAGCAGATCTGGAATACTTTTTAGGTTAATATCAGAAACGAAGTGAGAGGAACTGCACTTATTTTTTCATACTGTAGTAAATCTAAAAGAATTGTCATTCTCTGAAAATTTCTGGTTTTCCTACAGCATAGTTTTATGCAAAAAAAGGACATATGCTTATTCTACCTGAGTGAATGCAATATTTATTTCCTTCAAAATACTTAAGTGTGAATAATACAGACATAGTGTCACTCCTTTCTCCTGCTTAACCTGCAAGGACCGGTGTTTCCATAATAGGATGTGAACTGTCACTTCCCTTCTCTCCATCAAAACCTGTCTCTGTTTTCAGGTGAGCTCTGCTGCAGGGCCAAGCTCTGCTTCCTTTATGGCTGCACTTCCATAGGAAAAGGCCGGGGAGGGCTTAGAGAGATGATACCATTGATTACAATTGTGCCAAGACTTGGGTATTAGTTAAGGTCTAGAATGAATAGCTCCTATTTGACCTACCAGTTTTCAGTCCAGCAGCCTGCAGAGAAAGCCTAATAACTGGCATTCTACAGGACATCAGGGATTCAGGGAAAGCAACATTTGTCAGGCTTTTCTCGTAAAATTTGAAATGGAAATTCCATTAATCTGGCCACAGCAATGCAGTCTAAAAGTCAGCTCTAAAAATGTGTTTTGCCTTTACCAACAGCAGTGCAATCCTTTTCCGCAGGCTTCACCAGTGATCTTTATTGACCCAAAATGTAGTACAGAACTAAACTTGGTCTTTTATTCAACTTAGTTCTATAGAAGTAAATAAAACTCTGTAGTTACTGGTATTTATAAGTCTACACTGGACCAGGTTGGGTTTTCCACTTCTTGCTATATTTTGAGTGCTAAGGTTTATAGTAAGGAAAATTGTGCTGTAACAGACCCCTTTTTCACTGCTTCATCAGATCAGAGTAGAAGTGTGCTCCACTCCTCAAGGGAATGGAAACACACTCACAACGTTTTGTTCTTATCTGGTAAGAGCCTTATATGCTCTATAATGTGTAATACACACAGTGATAGAGGTAAGTCAAAGGAGTGCATGTTGCGGTTAGCAGAAGGCTTCTCATTTTGTGAACGTTTTGTCTACAGCTTGATTAGCCTGTAGGAGAAGAGGATGTTCTTGTGCAGAAAAATATCCTTCCTTCACTTACTCTGAAGCTATAGAGAATATTTGCCTTTGGGTGGATTTTTATTCCCTGAAAGTGATAAGCTTTGGCAAGGAGGGAGGGAGGAGAGTGAGCTGTAATGGAAGTGATCTCTTGTCTAACTGCGGTAGGAGTGTTACCTCATGTGAATCTGTATGATGAGACACACTGGAATTTCTTTCTGCATTCATTCTGCCAGAAAATGGGAAAAAAACATTTGTGGAAAGGCTAAATGCACCAGCAGATCGGTTCTCGTTGTGTTCGGAGCTATGACCAACTGTTTGTTTCACAATTATGCTGCATGCTATCTATTCCAAAGAGAAATATTTGTTCAAAATTGATTTCCAACAGTTTGACAAGCATCAGACAAACCCAGTAATTAGATCTGTGAAGTGAAATGTCTGATGGCACATTGCCTCCTAACTATATTAGTGAAGTTAGGCCGAGAGCCATTTTTTGTCTTCGGTGTCTTAGCATAATGAGGATAAATGAAGCTTTGCAGTTCAGATTTAACAATGCAGACATGATTCTTTCCTCCCCCTTTCCAAATCCTTCTGTAATGAAGCCTAATGGCTGTAGACCCTCCATTCTGCTGTAAGCTGTGCTGCAGTAAGAGTCCAAACTAGGATCTGGATTGTACTTCTCACTGGTGCCCAAAGGGAGAGAGTGGAACCACCTCCACCATTTTAATCAGGTAACTCCTGTGTTTTTTAAAGCCACTTAGCAAATAACCAGGTGATTGTAGCCTTGTCTACTTAACCTTTCTCCTCACCAGTTTACTGGTTTGCACCCATTCTCTCATCCCCTTTTCCCCTTTTAGTCTGATAGACAGGCTGTGCAGCGCTCCTCCGTGCCATCTCCAACAGTAGAGCTCTGTCTGGAAACCAGGACTTGGCCTTGCTGTTTCTGACAGATGACCTGCACTGGTCTGCAGGATCAACAGGTTTTTTTACACTTGCCTTTGATACTTGATACAGCTGAGCACCAAATAGTTGGATCCTTTTTCAAGGAAATTAAGCATTAAATTGGCCTGATATTTATTTGAGTCTGGCTTGTGCAGTAGGTCACTGTGTGTAATTACAGCTGCATGTTTGAACTTATTTACATGCACATCCAAAGCTCCATTGTCCCATCCGCTCAAGAACATTAGAGTTTGAAGCGAGGTGTGTGATAGTGCAGGAAAATGGCAGTGTGTGGCTTCATGACAGTACGCAAAGACAGAGTTGAATTAGGGCTCCCAGCAGTGCCTTATGCTCTACTTCCTGCAAAACAATTCCTTAAGGCCCTTTTTCTAGAGAACCTAACTATGTAGAAAGGAAAGGCAAAAATGTTGGGAAACAGTTATCTTAAAGCAGAGCTGGAAGCCAGACATCCTCGGCTACAGTGTATATGTAGTGATGATGGACATGCTCTTTCTGTCCAATTCATTCTTTCAAGTGTCCTGAGATTATCATGACTATTACTAAAAGCCACGTGTTCCAGAATAGTGGTTTTCAGCTTCTTAAGTAATGGAAGGCAAACCATTACTAATAAATTGTACATACACCTTGTTGCTACAACTTACTGAAGGTCTTGAAATCTTAGGTGTTACAAAGCTGTCAGGTGTTTAAGTGTCACCTTTTGTTGTTCAAGTGACTAAAACTGGGTAAGTCGGTACAAAATTCCAGATGTTCTACTTCATATTATCAGCTTTTCAGTAAAGACACTGAAATATAGTTGACTTAGAACTGAGAACTGCGCTGCATTATATTCAACTATCCAGTTGTCCTCTTATGGAAGAGATAGGATCAAAAAAGTAGAAAAGGATAAATACACACTAAAGCAGTGCTCTTCAGTATATGAAATATATAAATATTCACGATTTAAGCTGAAATAAAAATCTGATTTAAAAGGTCTCCAAAATCAAGCGAGATAATTTTCATCTTCATACCCTGAGAAAAGAAAGCCAAGAAAAAGGAAATTAACAATCAGTGACAGCAATCTCTAGTTGAGATAAAATATATTAAGTATTCAGTGTTACAGGTTTGATTAATGTACTTTCACGTGTTTGTTACAAGTAAATAATACTTAAGATTTTGTACAAATATTTAAGCTGCTGTCATGTATTATTACAACCAATATTTGCAGTGCGCTGTGACTGTTGAACTAAGCCTCTCCCGAGAAACCAATTTAGGGGAATGTGCTTCAGCTTTTATCAGCTCATTTTCGACATTTATTTTACAGCATTTGTGGAGGGAGCAGCAATAAAAATGTGAGAGGAATTACAAGTATCTGCAACAAAGCAAGACTGGAAAGGAGTGGGAGGAGATGAAAATTTAGTAATCCTTTTTATTTTTTCTAAACTGAACACATTAAAACTCAGCTTAACAGCCGCTTCTCAGGCTGTCTTCTGTATGGAAGAAGACTGCAGACAGAAGGAGGGACGACTGTAGACAGGTTTACCAAGTAACCCCTGAGAAGGATATTTCTATCCAAGGTTTCTTCATCAGAAATTGTATAACACAGGTTTCCATCTTTTAGATAGTAGCTGTTGTTTGAACCACAGGGCTGAGAGGTCCTGGCTTGTTAGAGGTTTATGTGAATGTGTTATGTTGATTCTCAAGAAATGGGCTAAACTATTCATGTCACAGTGGTTTTGAAAAATACGTATACATAGCCTAACTACTATTAAAGGCAATAAGAGGTTGGATTTAATATTGTTTCATTGAAAGCACCTTTGAAATTTCTGTTTTGATTCATTAACAGAGTGTTGAGATTATTTTTTTTGGTCCATCTATAGCCCTTCATTTTGGGACCCAGTGTGCATATGGGGAACAAATGGCTTTGTTCATTCCTACAGAGGGAAAATTGTGCCAGCAGCAGGCTCCAGAGCTGCTTAGAGCGAGGGGAAATGGAGAGGTGGCGTTGCCTTTGGGAGTGGCCGTGCCTGGAGGGCCAAATCCCTGCTCCCCATCTGGCTCCCTCCTGCTGCTTCTGGGCTAAAGTGAGGATGTGCTTTTCTCATGCTCTCATTTGCACAGCTTTCAATGACTTTATTCACTTTAATATAAACAGACAACAGCCTTCTGGTAATGGCTATGGCAATGCATTCTGCTGTACTTTACTCTTTAGCCCATTTTACAAGAGTTTAGGAAAAAAAAAAAAATGCCTGAAGACCTCTTCTTCCCTGGGCAGCTTTCTCTTGTACAAGTGATATGGTACAGGGAGGGTACTCTGTTTTAATGAGAGCTTTGTCTTGCAGGGAGAAACAGAGAAAAGTATATCAGTATCATATGCACAGCACTTATAATAGATTTTAATAAAAGATTTCTAAATATTTGTTATTAAATGAACAAAGAAGCATATGTTTACATCCTCCATCAACTCTGGATACCCTTAAGAGATTATTAAAGTGATCTGTCTCTCCAAATGTTCTTGAAGACTTTGATTAGTTAGCTCAAATATTAGCAAACTCTCTCTGTTATGCAGTTTTTAATATCGGAGAATACTTAAGCGTGCAGAAAATCTAGAGGAAAAACTTAAATGTGTGCTTTCATTACTGAAATAAAGCATACAGAAGGACTTATACTTTATAGCTCACTGCGTATGCATCGGGAGAAGCTACTTTTGTGGCACAAATACCCTTCTTTGTTGCTTACCAATACCCGTATTCAGTGACACAAAGAACAACTGTTGTAAAAAATATTAGTATGCAGATGCTCTGGTGTTTTGTTAATGCATTTAATTAAATACAATAGCCCTTTTGTTTGTTTCCCTTTTTCTGTCCTTGAATGGATTTATATTATGGTATAGAATCCAGCCTTAGAGTTGCTATTAAAAATGTTTTGCAGTTTGAGAACGCATTAGATATCCACCTTAGTTACTTTCTCTTTCATTCGATTAAGAAAATCATTCGGGGGTTTTAGGAGTTTCTAGTAAGTTTTGAATATACCTTTTCAGGAAAACTTTGGGGAATACCCAAAGGTGCAACAAATACTTTCCTTTTCCCCACTGATGAGGTATTCTGTAACAATCAGCGTTGCTTAAATAGTTGCATTGCTGAGAAATACTTTCAGATGTTTTAACCAAAGAAAATTTTATTTGAAATTTTTTCCCCCAGCATTTTCTAGGTGCTTTTCACAGAAGAAAAAGAAAAGTGTTGCACAACAAAACTGCACATTATGTTTGAAAAACTGTAGCAGACTGATCCCAAGAAATGATAACCTAAGGACTGGTATATATTTACAGGAGCCATCATTACTGTCTTGTGTCGTTACCCATAAAATTATTTTGGAATTACTCTCAGCCTGAGATGAGGTTTCCTTAGTACCCTGCGGGTGGGCAAAATTGTATGAAATGACTGTGTCAAGTCTAAAACTGCTCTGGTGAATCAGCAAAATAGTTGAACCCAGAGTACTTTGAAAACACAATGGGATTTGCCAAATCCTATCCCTCCCATGGCAAAAAGGACCACATCAAATGGGGATGTAGTGAGGCAACTAGAAGACCCTAAAGGTAACATATGACTAACTTCTTTCGGAAAGTTGGAGCCCTGTTACCTCTGAAAATCTTTTCTGACACAGAGTGTGTGCATGCGAGGTGTCTGCTCTGAATATTGCTTCTCAAGTAAAGACCTACTAATACTCTTTTGGTGTTCCTTGGAGATAAGACACATTCATCAGTGGGTCCAGTTTCTTTTGGAACAGTAGGAATAATGGTATAGCCTACAGAAAGCTCCATACATCTTTCTTGTTATGGATGGCAGGAGCTGCTACAGGTTAAGAATTAAGTGTGTTGCAGGTGATGCTTTTCAGGTGTTTTACTGCTTGCATCAGATCACAGCTGTGGAGAAGGCAGCAGACATTTCTCTTCCACCACAGCGGTCTGTCTTGTCACCTTTCCTGACTGTAAACTCATCAGTTTCTGGTAACTGGTTTTTGTCACTTCTCACAGGCAGCAAATGCAGATCAGACAGTTTTGCTCTAGGCCTTCAGCACCAGTGTGAGGACATCGTATGCTGAGTGCCAGGACCATACACAAAGAAAAACTGTCACGTGAGGCCAAGGAGAAATTGCAGTTTAGGGTTCTCTGCCTTTTTGACGTGAGGACAATTTTAAAATCTCCAGCATCAGGGAAAGGGAAACGCGCACTTGAGGAGGCACAGTCCTGCAATGGCACTTTAATGTTTTGGGGGTTTTTTGTTGTGGCTTTTTTTTTTTTTTTCTTCCCCCCTGTATTGGAGGAGAATGACACATTTTACGGTTGCAGTCCACAAGGAAAAACTATGGGAATACTGATTGTTCACTGAAAGCCTTCTCCTCAGTAAGCTTTCCAAGTAAATAAAGTTAATTTCAGTTGCGCTTCAGATAACCTATTGATCTATTTACAAATGCATTAATTAAAAAAATCACCCAGAACTACTGCAAATTTTGTGTGAGAACATCATGCTGGTTTCAGTTCCAAGATAACTTAATGTTCTTACAGGCTGGTAGAGAACATAGTTTCATTACAACTGCACATATTACGGGTTTTGTATGAAATGAGCATCTCGAGGCAAGGGAAAGAAAGCAGCGTTGTTCCAGGGCTGTTTTTCACAGGCCTGCATTCATATCTCATCCTTGTTGTTTGCAGGAGAGGCAGATGTGAACCAGAACAATGGGACCTCCACGAAGAGCCCAGCGGTGACAGACTCCAAAGGCACAGCAGACCCGAAGAATGCCTGGCCTGAGGCCAACCCAGCTGACAGGACTGGTCGCCCCCACTTGATCCGCCTCTTTTCCCGAGATGCCCCAGGAAGAGAAGACAACACCTTCAAAGATCGGCCCTCAGAGTCAGACGAGCTACAGACCATCCAAGAGGACAGTGCAGCAGCTTCAGAGAATTCGGATTTGATGGCTTCACAAAAACGCTCCTCTTTCCGGCACGGATCAAAAATGGCATCTGCGAGCACTACAGACCATGCTAGACATGGATCTCCAAGGCACAGAGACTCGGGTCTACTTGACTCGCTGGGCAGATTCTTTGGAGGTGAAAGACACGTTCCCCGGCGGGGCAAGGTGAGCTCTGAGGAATAGAGAACTGCACAGCTACAGCAAAATAAAAGTACAATTAAACTGGAAGGGTGGGACTGGAAGGAAGGTGTAACTGCTATAATGCAAGAGTTGACTTAGCCAGCAAGATGGCACTTGCAGATCTGTAATTTAATGCTTGGCTTTAAACTGAAAACAATTTAAAAAAGTATAGATCTGGGAAACAAGAGGAGCTATTCTGGGTGGTAACAAGGAGTATTAGAAATCCAGGTGGCTCTAGAAACGTTACTGAGAGGAATTTTTTAATGCGGTGCGTTGTGTGCGTTTGTACGCTGTGCCATTTAGAGAAACTTCAGTCTGTTTTTGTGTGGTGTGTTCTTAAATGTTTGCAAAATGGAGCTGGATGAGAGCACTAAATGCAAGACAATCTCCAGATGGTTTGGCACTAACTGAGGGAGAGACTTAGAAATAGATGTTTGAAAACCAAGAAGAACTGTGGCCAGATTCTCATCCTGCTTGTGCAAGAGCACGTTTTAAGGTCAGTTGATAGCACTGCTGAGGAGATGGCTTGACAGATACTGAATGAATCCCAGGTGTATGAAATAGCCCAGCTGCTTTTTTTCTGGCAAGAAGTGAAGGTTTAGATTCCAAGCATTTCATATTAGAAATGGTGTAACAAGCCATTTCTTCATTATGAATTGAAAAACAAGGTATTGGTGAAAGGATATTACTTGAATTCTTTCATTTTCCAGGATTAACCCGCCTCCTCTGGTAAGCTCTGCAGATGGCATGTTGACTGTTGTTCTGGTGGCAAAGTTTTAAGATGTTTTCGCTGTACCCTCTGCCACGTAAATGATAACAGGAGTCTTGTGTTTGTGTGTCCACATGCTATGTAAGCACTGGGGTGGAACTACTGTAGGGCTGTAAAACCTTTGTTTTCCCCGAGTCTATTGCTTGGTACAGTTGCTGGAGTTGCGTGTTGCAAAAAGCAATGCTCGTAGTTGGTGTCGCCTTTGACAATCTTTGCTGTCTGCTCAGTTGCTCTGCCCTGCAATGCTTGCTGGGACGGGGTAGCACGTGCAGCTTTCCCGAATCGGCCAGCTCAGAGCATTGCACTGGGACATGGTACCTACCACCCTCTGGCTGAGAACTGATCTGTGACCGTAGGACAGCTGCAGGCTGTCAGTGTCCTTTGCAGCTCCACACTTGGAAGAAAACTGTTTAACAGCCCTTCCCTGAAGAGTAGTTGTAATGTACAGACCGTGGATGAAAAATACTGTAGAAACTTAAAACCAGAAGCTTCTAGGCTTGGCAGCCAGTACAAAGCACGATGTGTATTTTGGTCTTTTTGTCTGTCCCATTTACTAACTGGGGCCTGTAATGCTCATGACGAAGATTTTAGCAATGATGCAGTTGTTTCTGTAGGTGTGTAACGTTCATACTTGCAACAAGCAGTTGCTGTGAGGATGAAGAAAACCACTATCCTTTTTGTTCCTGCAAATATCAGAGACTTCCCAACACTGCTGTTTTCTGGAAGCTCATTGGCTAACTCAACTCTTGCTGTTTTATTCATACGCTGTGTTACTTAGTGAAAAATAGTACATGAAATGCAATTTGTACACCCAGGAATCAATACCAAAAACTTAGATTCTGCATACAGAATATACAGAGGTATGTACGTTCTTGCTTAGCAATAAAACAAACCAACCAACTCACTTCCGTGGCGATGACTAAAAAATGGGTGCAAGTTGTACAGATTCTGTATCTCATCCTTTGGTGTGAGCACAATCGCCGTGATTCTCTGTAGATCTCTACGTAGTTATGTATGAGAGCACAGGATATTACGTGTCTTATCTCTGTTGCTGTTCAGTGAACTGATACTGTGAGGCACTTAAATGTCTGCAAACCAGTACAGAATTATGGACAATTCTAATATTTTTTACCTAGCAGAAGTAATTTGTTTGGTTTTGGGTTCTTTTTTTGTAAGAATAACTACGTATGTTACAGAGTCCTGACTTGCAGATCTCAGCTGGAAGCAGAGAGAAGTTTTATTATCTTGGCAAAGTCAGTCACATTAGGACTCCAGGTGCCAAAGCATGTCTAGCACTATTTCACACAGTGCTAATGTGAAAACATGTCCGAGGAAGTTCTATCGTAGGAGGGTTTTAGTGCGGAAAGTATTGAGCGAGTGACCCAGACAGTCCTTGAAAATATTATTTATTTAGCCTTTGAATTGATGCCTTTTTGTTTCTTGTATCAAGGAAGGCTTGTGGTGGTGTTTATTTAGATGTGTGCATACAGAGGAAATCTAGATGGCTAATAGTCTTATTTGTGCTTAAAACCTAAATAGTTGTCACTGAATTTTGTAGAGTGCCAGCGTACTGATAGATGACGAAGGTGTTCATGGATGAGCTGAAATAGAATAAGGTCCCTTGCCAGTTTTCCAGACTCCACTGAGTAAACAGGTATTTGGTAAATAAGATACGGTGAAAAGCACCTTAAAGGATGAATTTCAAAGGCTTGAAATGGAAAGTTTCTAGAGCTGCACTGTTTATTTGCTTGCACTTGTTTGTAATGAATTTTTGAAGCATCTCAAAGCAGTTCTGCAGCTGCCTTTCTTGCAATCCTCCTTTTTCAGCCAGCCCGTGCCCCAGTGGGAGCGTGTATCTCAACTACCCCCACCAGCAAGCACTGGAATGCGAAGACAACACTTGCTCTTTGTACAGATGTAGGGCTGACATTCAAGCCAAACACATTATAAATTCTTTGTGGAGGCATTTTCATCTTGCATCCATAGCTGAAAAGTACATTGATGAATAATATTCACTATTGTGTATGGAAAGGTGGGGTATGAACAAAGCGGGGACTGTTTTGTGGCCTCCTTTTCTCGTGTGGAGCAGGTTCTCTCTTGCCCTGGAATTCTGAAGTTAAATTAAGAGTGTGTGGGAGTCCTATGAGAGTAAATAAAAATAGAAATACTGGAACATACAGAAATACTCCTTCTCCTCTGAGGGGCAGCAAATGCATTTGCCATTGTTCCCTCAACCCCTGCCCCATCAAGATTTTAGATAAGTGAAACTCAAATCAAAACCAGCTTGAATTTTGTACTACTTTTTAGAAAAAATTCTTAAGTAGAACATTCCAAACAATACAATTGTTGTGCACAGCGTAAACTTAATTGAATTACGGAAGAATTTAAAAGGGTGACAGAAACTGTGGTGCAGACATTTTAAGAAGCACACAGCACAGTAGTGTAACTATAAATTATTTCCTTTCTGATCTTAATAGAATATTTATCTAAACATTTGTAAAGTGTATAAGCAATTTTGTTAAAATCATGAAATCGTTCTCGTGCCTCACAGATATGAGCCTGTATTCAATGTCACTATGTACCAAGTGCTGTTTTGTTTCTTTTATGCAGTTGTTTATGCTTCTGTAATTCTTTTTGTTTATGATTTTTTTTTGTTTTCTACTAAAGTTTGGATTGTAAAACAACTTTTCTGTCCTGGTTTAACATTATGCATTAACATACTAAACTTTTAAACTATATTTATGTCGCACACAACAAACCAAAACATTGTGACAGTAAATCATAGGCTGAGGCCAGATTTAGTGAAAGATTAAATCAATTTTTCCTTCTATGTTTTGCTTCAGATTTGTATGCAAATTTGTAATAGTCTCCTGGTGCCTGTATGAAGCCTTGCTCCTGTATTTCTTTCCCAATATAGATTTGCTTGGGTGCAAGGAATATGGAAGGCAGGACACAGGGCTTCCTTGTCCTACAGTGACAAGCTGTGATGGGGGGAGCACTGGGCTGCAGCTCCTTGCAAGTTGAGCAGAACTGCTGTTTAGGATGAGCAGTTCCAAACCCATCCCAGAGTTAAGCAGTTCCTGCAAGGGGGAATCTACACCAGGGGCTGTGATAAACATGCACAGGCAAAAAGTTTAGGAAGCACTGTTTTAAAAGAGGACAGGGACAGAGAAGGTATTTTCCATTTATCCTCTATTCGCATTTCTTGTGCAAGCTTTATTGTATACCACAGCGCCACAATGACACCGATATGTAGTTAAATGAGTGCTAGTCTGACTAGTATGTGGTGATGTTTAAGTAAACACTTACTGTGATTTTTATTTCCAAGTCTTAGTTTTCAGGGAGTGGTATTGGTCGTGATACATCCTGTTCTGTAAAGCCTGCTCTGCAAGCACTCTGCTTGTAAAAAGAAATTTTTGTATGGTTCATGGTGGTTGTAACAATTTTGTTTTAATCTTTTGCTTTTTATGTGCTTTATGTATTCATTAAACTGTTTACATCACAAAACTGGTGTACTAATGATTTAATTTGTTTTAAATACTTTAATCCATTAACAGAAGCTGCAATAAACTACTTCATAGTACATGCTGAGCTTCCAGATCGTTAAAAGAGGCTATGTGTACTTGTACAGGATGCAGTTAAAACAGTGTATTGGACCAGAGAGGAAAGCTTGCCTTCTCTGCTGAAGGTGCTAAATGTGGTGTTCTCACCTTATGATAATGGGAACTGGCTTTGGCCTCTGTTTTAGTAGCAGATAGATAGTACTGAAGGATGAATGACTTACCATGAATTCATGTTCAGAGCTGCTGGTCAGATTAAAGCTCAGTTCGCTTGTATGATTGGCCTCTGAGCACTTGAGATATATCTGTTTTAAAAAATGAAGTACGTACGTACCAACAGGTGAGTACTGCACAGCACATGAGGCTTAGGAGCCAACATTACGTAGGACTGATGTTGACATGTTCATTTAATGCACATGACCATATACATACTATACGTGCTTAATAATTAACACGTTATTTAATGCAGTGGAATGATTCTCACTGGCATGGTCAAGGAACTTACTGCTTGCAACAGTTACTATAAACCAGAAGAGGACACTGGAAGTCAGACAAGGTTACATGCCGTCTGCACCTGATGTGTGGAAAAGCAAGCACTAGGTTTTGGTAACATTAGTGATGCTTTGTGCCCAGCCTAACACGAGACACAGGGCAAGGTTTATTCAGAAGTGGGACAAAATCACAGGCGATCACCCATTTGTATTAGAAGATGAAAAATCCCGATTGGGTGGCCAGGAAAAGCTGATGTGCTTCACTGCTTTTAGTGTCTTTTTTATGTGGTCTTTTTTAGCTACTTAAATTCAGAAATGTATTTAGTAACAAGTACTAATTTAATCAACCGAAACATTTTAAAGATCACTGTTTCTAATCCATCTACAGCAAAAGATTTCCCCTTTTCATTAGACTTCTAAGAGTAGAGTGAGCTCATGGCGTACTCTGAGGAAGAGCTCCAGGGATTCTGGTGATACCAGAGGCTTGCTCAACCACTTCTGGGCCGCAGGGTAAGGGCAGTGATAGCAGCCCTGGGGTCTTTTGAGGGGAACAGGCCTTGGCTTTTCTGTTCAGCCTGTTCTGTCTTCTTGTTTTTCAACTGCATGGTACCACAGCCCCCCTGAGAATAACATCTGGATTTAATTTTACTATGATATCCTTAGGGGGGGAGGGGTGGGGGTGTTTGTTTAAAGAAGTTGGAGGGGCAGGAACCCCAAAACTCACAGAAAGTCAAATGGAAATACTCAGAATTTAATATGAGGATTTTCTCTACTTAACATTAAAATTGTCTCGTGTTTATTTCTCTGCAGATGAACCAAATTTTATAAATAAGAAATTGCTTTATACTAAAATCCATTATATTGGATTTTTTTTTCTAGCACATATATTAATTCCATGCAAATGAAGAATTCCATTATCCTTAGCATCCTTCTATCCTAGAATGCCAGATTAATGACTTTGTTCTTCAGCTTTTTTCAGACTGCACAATGGTAAAAACTGCCCAGTAAAAATAGTGGCAAAATTTAATACTTTTTCCTGACCGTTTTGTACCTCCATCACCCGCCACTGGCAGCAGTTGCTCGCTTTCATTTTGTGTACTGATGCAAAATACCTCACCTTGTTCCTGAGATGGTCTCCAGTCATTTAGACATGTCCAGTCATTTCACTCTCTTAGTTACCTAGTTTAATTTCTGAGCTACACAAAAAATACTTTGCTGCCACTTTCAGGTGCTTTTACTGAATTTCTTACAAAGCAGTTTTTAAAAAAATGTTTATAAACCATGCTGCTGACCAAAGATCAGGCTTAGCTCTCTTGTACCTTATGCTTATTGATGCATCTACTTTTTCATTTCTGATAGATCATATCATTAACATGCCTTAGGAACCATACAAGCCTCAGGTTATGGGTCATCCATCTCCTCCCACTTTGTACTGACTACATTATTGGAAGTTTTACCTCGGTGATAGTGTTTGTTTCAAAGACATAAGCTATGAACCATGCTACATTAATTATTTCACAATAGTAAACTATCCTTACTATTACACTCTCCCCATAATTTATGCTGACCTGTACAAGAGTTTAGGTTGTCCTTTTCTCACCTATTAAACACAGAAAGGAAATAAAATTGGGCCAGTCCCTTCAAAGATGAGAACTGATATAATGGTTTGTGGGCTGATAAGCATGTGCAAAGCGAGAGATGAAATGTGTAGTTCAAGAAATTGAGGTTGTAGCAACTTTTTTCTCCTCTTTATTTGTGGTCAGCAGTTGTAAAGCGATAGTGTACACCTGGTATTTAGAGTTGTTTTCCAAATAATTATCATCTTGCTTAATTGTATGAGATTCTTGACTATATGGAAATACCAGGCACCAGACCTTTGTAAAAATTTTACAGGTATCTGCTTTCTTACCAATAGCCAGACCCACAATGTTACGTTCTTTTGCTGTAGCAGCACCAACAGATGCTTCTCTATCAAATACACAGTCTGCCAGTAAAAATTTACTATTGTATTAATTTATGATGCATTCCCTAATTTGGCCGTGTACAGTTAAGTCCTAAGGGCTGTGAAGTTTGGTGGTAGCAGAAGCTACCCTCAGAGTACCTACTAGCCAAAAATCTCTTTTGCCAGACTGATTATTTTCAAAAAACAACCCCACAAACCCCAAACTCCAAAGCCTCACATTGGGTATCTATGGTAGATCATACCAACTTGATAGAACAGGAGAGAGGACAATACTGTATATACAGCAGACATTATGTCCAAGCAAATTAAAAAAACCCTCTAACATAAGGTATATTTGAATAACATGGTTAATTCTAGACAGAAAAATGCTTCAGAAAAGCAAAGGTAAAATTACAGCATATGATTTTGCCCCAAAACCATCAAGTGTCACAACAACAGAGTAAATTGGACATGGAAAAAAATCCAGGAGGGATGATGGCATCAGTCTCTCACTCAGGACCCATCCTAAAACAGAATTGCTTTTCTGAACAACTGTCCCGAGTCTGCTTTTTCCCCTGACAATTCTTTTACCTCATTTGTGAACCCTAATCATCAAGGCATGAAATAAGAGGATTAGGGGGAAATATGGGTCTGGATTATTGCTTAGCACTGCTCTTGATGCTCAGTGTTCTCCATTATTTCCTCCTTTGTGCCATCTTTCTTCTCATCTTCCTTGGGTTTCTTACTTTTCAGCCATCTCTTGTCTCTCCTGTGGTCTTTAGGCCTATATTCCTAGTAAGAATTCTTCCTCTTCCTGTTAATCACCTATTTCTAGACAAAGATTATACTAACGATCTCAGCACGGCCCTGGAAGGCAGAATCACCTGGAGTCTGCATCTCTCATCCTACCAATTCTCCTTTGTAACTCTGAGCAAGTAATTTCATTTCTGTCTTAATTTGCACATTAGTAAAAATTAAAAGTACCATTACAAGGATGTGTGGTTCATCCTTTCTAAAGTGATTAGAAAAGCCTGCTGAATTAGCTAATTAATTATAATGTCACCATCAGACCAGCATTCACTTCCCTTTCTGTAACAGCAGCAAGTTGTGTAGAACATGGAACAAAGGGCATCACAAAGAGCAAATCGGTACTTAGGTTGTACATGAATGAAAATGGGAGGAATGACACCAGTGCAACACAGCTCTGGTTTCGCAGTGCATGTTTGAAGCAGGCATATTACTACTAGAATAAGCAGAGAGAAATCCATCCTCTAGTTACACATGCGCTCTATATTCTGTCACCACCCAACGAGATGCTGGCCAACAGCACTGCAAGTCTCTAACACAGGGTCAGCTACACCTGGGGAACACAAAGCCCCACATCCAGAGCACCTCTGAATGCTGAGATGGAGCAACTTCTGCATGCAAGCACTTCCCAGCTCTCCCAGGATTGCTCTACTCAAACTGTATAGAATAAACTTCCTAGGGAATATATTCACTGGAAGAATGCATCTCAATTCCTGTTCGGAGTGCTGTTTTGAACTCCAAACCTGGGTTGGAATTTCCTTACGCTTAAGAGACAGAGTTTGGATTCAGAGCTCACTTCAAGGACTAACATGAAATTAGAAGACTGGCTTCCAAATTGCCTGTTGGTGGTTGTTCTTGCTCTTCCTGCGATCCAGCACAAACAGTATTCATCACTAAACTTGTAAAGGCTAAGAATTTTAGTCTACCAGTACAGCTGCAAATTTCTTAGTGGGGGTTAAGCATTTCATCCTCTAAGTTGTGGAACAGTTTGGTATTCTAAGGCAATCTAAATGTACGTTTCATAACTATATGAATTTGAAATGTGTACATTTTGTATCATTTCTTTTAAATTGATGCACAGCAACTCATTAGGTATCTTGTGAAGACAACAGATGGAAATCATGGAACCCACTGAACCCATGAAAATGTCCATTGCTTTTCATTCTTACTAATGTCAAAAATACTACTTGCTTTGTTCCATTTTAAACTGGCTATTTCCATAATTCATATCTATTTGGATTTTGTTATTAAGGAAACAACTTTTGATGTTCTTTAGGTTTCCATTTCACATCCTAAAGCAGGCAACAAAACTACATAATAATGATACTGAAAGGAATTGGAAAAAGCTGTAAATTCAGTACTCCAAACCATAAATATCTTATATATTATTATTGTTGCTGATGTGTATCACCTACTGATGGGGAATTAGAGCTTTAAATTTATATCTATGTGTATATGCTAACAAGGTATAAGCAATCCTCTTGTGGAGGATGAGAGCGCATAACATGCATTTAAAAGTCCTTCTTAGTAAGTACGAGTTGAAATATCTGACAACCAAGCAAAGTCAGGTATGTATTTCATGGGATCTCGTAATATGCTCAGGGACATGGTTTAGAGGGAGATTTGGCAGTGCTGGGTTAATGGTTGAACTCCATAATCTTAAAGGTCTTTTCCAACCTAAACAATTCTATGATTCTAGTATCACTGATAAATGCCTGCTACTTCTTAACCACATTTTTTTATGCTTCATCATGTATCTAAATCTGAAAACAAAATTAAGTACGACACGTAAAATACATAACTGCAACTGTGTTTATATGAAAATGAAATTAACCCTCGAATCCTGCCACATCTCAAAACATACATGTCAAACCTGGATTATCCAACCTGGTCTTCAACTGTACAAACCAGAAGGGCTCGCTCCATTTATCAAAACCCACAAGACCCCTCTTCTCTAGTATCCTGTAGAGTTACAGTACAGGTGGTAATGCCCCTTAACCCTTAAGTGACACAGCAAATGCCAAGATATTTAGTCCTGCTGTCTCAGGGCACTGCAGAGCACATACTCAGGAACCTTCTCCTCGCCTGGAAATGTCAGAATCTTGCACAAAATCCAAAATGGAGCACATCCTGAATCACTTAACGGATTCTTGTTACTGTGCTAGGGATTTTTTTTTTTTTTTTTTTTTTTTTTTTTTTTCCTTTTCCTAACAGCTCTTTCAAGGCATTAATACAGGTTGTGCCAGTAATTTAAAAATAAGTTTAATGATGTGAAACGCATCAAACTAATGTCTCACACCAGGAATGCAATGCCAATGTAGAGTTACTATTAAGGACTTAAAACCTCTGTATGTTTTCTTCGCCCTACGTTGAAACTTACTCTCTTTTCTTCTTTTGCCTTAGTGCCCAAAGTACACAAGATAGGTGGCACAGTGAAATAATGCCACCTTCCTGTGCATCACCAAAAAGAGCTGCAAAGGATTCCAATGCTGAATCCCTCCCCATTACAGAATAACTCTGGGTATTTTATATACATCTCAGAGAGTGTACTTATTTACATTGTTAACCCTGAAAGCTATTAATTTTACAGTGAAGTTGCAAACTGCATCTGTGTCATCAGATCCCCCGTATAGATACTGCTGAAACTTCTGGTACTAAAAAACTTTTCCTAATAATTAAAATTATTCAGATTAAGAGTTTTTCCTTTTTTTAGCTTTTTTTGTATGTACAGTAGTGTTGACTTAGAAGGGGTCCTTTATTAAGGTCAAACAAAGTTAAGTGGGTGCAAAAAAGATGAGTGTTCTCCTCTAACTTTTTGTTTGTTTTTTAAAGAAATGCTGCTCATGACTACAAACTCTTCAGTTACTGAATACCCCTCTAGAATTTTTTTTTCTTTTTTTTTTTTTTTCAGGCACAGAGGCATCTCTGTTTTAAACTCCACAAACAGTACCCAAGGGCTCTGAATTCAGGTTTATATTTTCCAAGTACATTTCATAATATATAGCTATGGAAGTTAAAGTTGCTTTTTTATCGGCAATGCTCTTAAGACTGAAATTTATGACAACACTGCAAGAAGTGTGGAGAGAGCTCGCTGCAGCTGCTGGGCAACAGAGACTAGCAACAAAAAGAAACAAGTAAATGTCACCCTTTCCTAAAACATGGTTGCTCTGCTGCATTCCTTTTAGGTTTTAATAAGAATATGATTTCAGGCCTAGTACTTAATGCCTATTTAATGATAAATAGTGGTCTTCTGAATGTATTAATGAAACATGCAATGACTACTAGATGAGGTCATTCAAAACAGTGCAATTATGAAACACAACCTCAGTCGCCCATCCTGACAGGATAAACTACATGGGTTTTCTCTTTCATTCAGAAAAAAATTGCCAGAGTCCATTTTAACACCTACAGATATCAGCTATTACTGTTCTGAGAGAAATGATTTTCTGAAATCATGACTGTGAGCAAGCTCAGTAGATTTTGCTCCCCCTCCCTAGAAGTCCAAAAAAATGAGAGAACAAACTACAGGTGGAAGAGTAATTCCAACAATAAATTGAAGGGGAATGCAATTACCTGCCATAAACTGAGAATATTATTGAAGATTCTGACCGAATATGAAGTTTGCTGCTGATAATATGAAGCGAATGCACTTTACCTGTAACAACAGGAAACACACTATGAAGCTCACACAGAACCATCAGTAAAAATGGCTTTAGACTTGGTATTACCTCATGCACTTTAAAAGGGCACCCAATCAAAACCTGTGCTGACATTTGGCATCGCAGACTGAGAAGGTTTGTATTTTGCATGATAACCTTTTCAATAAGCTGAATTATTAGCACTTAATAACCGATCAGAATGCTAAATTCAGGAAACCCAACTTCAACTCAATTGTAAAACCTATTACCCCAGCTGTTCTCTGTGCCTAATGGCAATCCACAGCCCACTGCAGAGTTGCAGGCTACGTGCAAGCAAAAGTGATTTTTAAGTTTTCTGGTTCATGTACTGCAATAGCTTCACAGTTAAGACAGCAACCAGCTCCTGCTGCTACAGACATTCAGATCTGCAATACCACGGTATTTGTCATGTTGTTTATCCTCAGGATGGGGGGTAGTCACCTGGTTGCAGAGGCAAAGCAATGCTTCATTTGAACACAGAACAAAAGATAAACATGGCTGAAATAACTCGTTCTAAATATGTGTGTTGATACCTTACTGGCTCCCTCTTCCTAATAGCAGCAGCAGAGAGTATTTTGCCAACAGTGGAACTAGTGACAAAGGAGAGCCTGCTGCAGAAGTATAAGCAGGACTGACTACCTGACACTATGTAAATTTCACAGACCAAATAAAATTCAGAAATTCCTTATTAAAAAGTAAATCTCTACATATAAAAAAAAAATTATGCTGCTAAACATCAGCTGAACTTCACTGTATTCTCCTACTTAAATCCATTTTGTTCACATAAGATCACAAGATCTGACACCAGTCCCTTAAAACACCCACGTAGCAGCTTTGAGCAGTAACACTAGATGGTTTCATAGGACCGCTTATTCCAGTCCGAGAACAAAATCTCTGCACAGCCATTTACAGCTTGAAGCAGTTGGGGTCATTCTGAAAGCTACTGATGTCACAAGATTTCACTTGAAGTGTAAAAAAACTTCAAACCTTTGAAAAGACTGTGCTTATAGATATTAACTTATTTATCACTTAAAAATCACCAAACCACTCCTGTCACGAGTCCTGCTCCAACAACCAGACTAAGCTTTTTCCCTGGCAAGTTAATAAACACTTTTCTATATGTGATGAAAGCCAAGCATGTTTTAAATAACTACTCATACTGTTCTACAAATGTTAATTCAGTTTGTGCTGCTAGGGAAGGGCTTATGTGAGCTACTGTCTCACTGCAGATTTCCATTTCACCTTTAGAGGCCAAGGAGAACATTTAGTATCCACTAAATGCGTGTAACATCATCATAGTCTCAGGGAATTCATTACAGTCCAAGAACCACTGGAGCACTGCTGTTTTCATTCTCTCCTACCTTCTCTGATCCCCACCGAACAAACTTCAGATCCGTTGCACTGAACACAAAGCCTCCTATCTCTACATTTGTAATGATGGGCAGGTGCCTGTAACTGGGTCAGTCACGTGTAACAGTTCTTTTTTAAACTCTGTCATACTGCATTCAGGTGGCAGCAGCTGCACCCAATTTTTGACGTTATTTTCACTGCAACACATGCTTCATGCTCTCAGTGCCAGTCAACGTATTCACTTTTTGCAATGTGTTATCTTTGTCATTTATTTTACCTTTGCTTACTGGACTTCTCTTGGTGCTGCTCAGAAAATCCTGCTGAAAATAGGAAGTATTGTCAGCCTTATTTGATTCCCTCATTCTAAAAAAAAAAAAAAATAACAAACCCTGAAATAAAACATTGCTCTTGCAGTTCATCATATATGACCCATTTCTGCTCTCACACCCAACAGCATTTTAGGGTTTTCTCTATTTCAGATTTCATTTTTAAAACTACATTCTACGATCTCACTTATGAATGAAGGAAAATTAAAAGGTTTCTGTTATCAAAACTTTCTGAGAACAGGTTTAATTCCACACTGGGTTGTAACATTAAAAACATGTAGACTCATATATGCACAACATACATCCATGTACCTACTCTGTATTTGCCATTGTATTAAAATATTGTTCCTTCACAGCACTGACAACTTCAGGTTTCAGTCTCTTTCCAAGGCATTTTCCCCCCTCCTTTCATTCCCAGTGAAAACAACAACTCTCTTCATACGTTCGCCCATTAGCTTTCCTTCCCAGCTGACTTGGCACTATGCCTATTCTGCTTTTCAGGACATACATGCAGCCAGGGCCCACCACGTAGGGTCCATCCCCCCAAGATCTCAGCATGGCCGGCCTGGTGAAGACAACCCCGTAGTCCACTTCTTCAAGAACATTGTAAGTCTCCTCTCTTCTTGTCATGCACTACGATGAAATATTTTCTTTAGGAAAACCAAATACTCCCCAGCCATTAGTTTGAGCCTCATCAATTGTACTGTGCCTTTGAGCTCATCATGCCACTCCAACACAAAATTAACTTTTACCTGGAAACACAAACAATACTAAAATGCTACAAATAAGTGGGTGAACCCTCCGTTAGCATAGTCAAATTTCAACCACCACCATTACAATTATACAGCTTCATCATTTGCAGGTTTTGTTCTTGTGCCTTTGGCTGTTCTAATGAATACTTCCTGTTTAAAAGTAGACGAGAACACAGCGTACTCTAGGCAAAGCCTAAGACAGCAGAGGAGCTTCTCAGGGCAATCATCACTTAGCACTTAATCCTCCCAGCTCATAGATACTATGCAAAAGGATTGCTGATTGTCTACATTAATTTTTGCCTTGGTTTTACAATGTGTTTGTGTTGGTTTTTAGGTCTCGCCTCGCACACCTCCCCCAATGCAAGCAAAGGTAAGTGCTTTCAGGGGCTTGAGCAATGGCCAAGACCTTTTGTGGGTTAATTTAGAGCAATTCAACTGCTAAGCTGATTCATTTTCTAAGTAAAAATCTGGAGTTACTGTTGGGCATATTTCAAGCAAGGGACTAAGACAGAAAAGCCATGGTTCCTTTCTTCACATGCTTCCTGACTGGCTGCATGATGAATTAAAGCCACTCACAGGGATTTTTATATTCAATTTATGTTGTGATTGCTTTACGTAATAAACTAATAATAGGCAATGTTTTCAAGCAAGCCTCAGCCACCAGGAACTGTCTTTATATTTACTAAGCTCAGTTGGCTTCTGAAGTACCTAATAGAGACAAACCATGACTAGAGAAGTAATTTCTTTTGATGATTATAAAGAATTTTGCCTTTAGTGTTTCATGGAATGACTGTACAGATTGTTGTTTTCAACTTCTGTCTCTTAATCTGGCCAGTATGTCATCATTTTAACTGCATTTTCACCTTCCTCTGTGTATGGTACACCCAGATGCTATCTATGTTCCATAGTGACCATCATATCATTGTTTCTATTTCTTGCATGTACAGGGAAGAGGATTATCCCTCACCAGATTTAGCTGGGTAGGTGATATATGTGCTTTCAACAACAGCCGTTTATTTGCCAGGCCACAGCATATCTTGCTCCATTGCCTCAAGCTGCTGCAGCAACGTGACACTTTTGTCTCAACTTTGCTATTTTGCTTTTCCTGCTCCACTTTCCTCCCTCTTCCCACAGCACTTTAAGATGGTAATTTTGCTGCTTGCTCTTATCCAGCAACTTGACAGCCTCGCGGCGATAATTTCTTTTGCTTTAGCAACAAAGAGAGCAAAATCCACTGCATGGCAAAGCTCTCTTCCCTTAAAGACTCCCAGAGGACTCATCTGCTGCATTTTTCTTTTTGTGCGAAGGACAGAAATGGGAGGGAAGGCTGGGACAATTTGGGCACTTACTCCACGGTTCCAATTGCTCCTATACAGTAAAGTCTGCAAAACTAACACTGGCACTAATTCAAGAGCTTTGTCCCACCTTTCCTTACAATCCCTTTCAGTAAGAAGTGATCTGCCTACTTACTAGAAAAGTTCTTCCCATAGTTATCTCACAACTCATTAAACTCTGCTTCTCTACCACAGGTTTGCTTTTATATGAGATGGACATGTAAAGTACTTGAACTTTTTAAGACAAAATATTAAAGCCCTCAAGCCATTACACATTTCTTTCACTGCCAGAAGAACAAAAATTGACATCTTTGATATCTTAGAACTCAGGAAGTTGAAACATTAAGTTCTGTCACGCAGGTTAACTTTCTCAGTATCCATTTTCTGATTATTAGTTTGTTTTTTACAGATTGGTGCTTCCCTCAGATTTGAGTGTATTCTGATATTTTCCTAACATTTTCCTTCACACTTGTTTATTACGTAAGAGATTATTTTATTCCACCACCTCTAAATTTCTCATTCGAGTATTACATTTCATTGATCACAAATAAAGATTGCAACGTACATAAGATAATTTGAATGTGATAATTTGCAATATATATGAAAATCTTCTTTGCAGGGTGGTGAAGGACACAAGCCAGGATATGGAGGAAGTGGAAAATTCTATGAGCATAAATCTGCTCACAAGGGACATAAGGGATCCTATCATGAGGGCCAGGGCACTCTTTCCAGAATCTTTAAACTGGTAAAGTACAATTGAAATTACTCTTACGTACAAAAAAATCTAGTCCAGGAAAAAAGAAAAGCCAAACCTTTCCAGAACCTGCCATGTTTGAGACCCACATTTCCTTAAAGCTTCTGAAGGAACTAGATTTGCATGGATAAACCAGAAGGTTATCTCACGGCCTCGTAACTACTTACATGATAGGAAACAAAGGCAAAACCACACATTGGTTACCATCAGGAAAGAAAGTAAGTCCACCAAGTCCCACAAACACCTGCACCGGGATCGGTGTTGTTACTGAACTCAGAAATGACCTGGAACACAGAAGATGAATGAGGAGACACAGCTTGCTGCTGCTAAATTATTTAGAACAGTGAAAATGAAAGTGAACTGATAAGATTCTGGAGTGGAAGCACAGGGTAGTGTTGGACACATATTTGGCTGAGTTGCAACAACTGGAACAGTCCCTGCTTGTTTCCAGCCCCAGGTGGGAGAACACGTGTGTATAATATGCCAGCACAGTGAGCTGCAACACCACATAGCCAGGCAAATTAGAAACCTCTGCAATCGCACTAATCTTAACTGCAGGGCAGAAGGTCTGAGATCCCATTAGCAGAGCTGACCATCTCAGACTCTTACAACTCTACTCTGCAATAGAAGATGTAACAGCACCTTCACCTGCAGCAAAACCACATTTTTGTCTCTTACTTGCTTTAGGACACATATTTTTCATTGCAGAGCTGTTTTTCAAACATAGGCAGCACCAAGTGACAGCTTGAAAACTTCAGGGAGGTAGTAAGAGATCTTATGTTGCATTGTAAGAAAAGGAATGAGCTCTTCAGAGGCTCAGGTGAAAACCAAACATTTACCTTTTAAGTCTGATTTTCATGCTGTGCACTTGTAGTTTTTTAGTGGAGTTCAGATATATCAACAATACCATGGCTATATGCTGACATGATTACTTTTGAAATGAAAATATCTGATAATATCCTCTCCCAAAATTTAACATTTTCTGTTTTACATAGCCATCACAACTATCTTACCTTGGATTATATATACACATATAGTCGGATGACATACATATACCAACTCTACTTTTTAGCCATTCAATTTAAACAGTTCTGCTTTTATGAGCCATTACAAATTTTGAAACTTCTATCATCAAGCCCATTTGATTTAGACCCAATGTTTATAGCAGGGGGCATCAATAACTGTTTCTTTATATAGCTTTACAGTCTTTTGCAATAAAAAAGTTATCCATTCTTTAAGATAACTTGGAAAGAGAAAACACCAATTACCTAATGGATTGCACTAAATTTTTCTTGAAACAGTTCAGTAAAACTAAGGAGGGAGCACTAAAAGATGAAAAAAATAATAGAGAAAACAAAATCCCAAAGTGCACACGTTTGTTTTTTTTAAGTAAACGGTTCAGTCATCAGCTGATTACAGTAACAACCGCCACACTATCTCCCATCTATGCTCTTAAGCACATCGTTCAAGATTTGCCTAGGAAGTTGCTAAGGCCTCGGGAAAGGACACCCACACCATCTTAAATTCCAGAAACAAAATGCCAGAATTTCAGCTTAGATCATCTTTGCTATAAAACTTCTGTAGGGCTTTTCTTAATTACAGATTTAGGAATTGTCACAAGTTGTTTTGTTGTTTGTTTTTTTTGTTGTTGTTGTTCCCCCTCCCCCCCAGTTTGGTGTTTTCTTGTTTTTTTTTAAAAACAGGCCGGGTTTCAGTCCTTTATTTTTATCCTGTATTTGCATCTGAGCTTTCTATAAAGACTCATGTTGACATAGTCACATTAACAATTTACCCTAATGTTACAGAATAAAATTATTGCATTTCAATTCTTTCAGATGTGAGGCATTTACAACTCGTGCAAGGTTTGGAGGCTTTTTTAAAGCATACACACAGTTCAGGGGTAGCTGTAAAAATGAAAACTTCCAAGATGTGCAAGCAAATAAATTGCTTTCATTAGGAAGGCCTGAATGAGAATAAACACCTCTAAGTAATTTGTGAGAGCCTGTCCAGCCCTGTATGAGACATTTAGTAAGTGTAAATTAATCCTACGTGAAAATATATGAAAAGCAATCATCTCTTTGAAGTGAAAACTGCAGTATTGTTTAGCAATATACTGGAGGCTATTTTCATTAGCTAGTAAATAAAATTTTGTCACGCTACAGATTGATGTTTTACAAATTATAGCCCCAAATATACAGTACCTTTAAATTAACTTAACCGTTCTTCCCTCCACAGGGAGGCTCTGGGTCCCGACCTGGATCACGGTCTGGTTCACCAGTTGCTAGGCGCTGAAGCTCTACGATGCCATCCAAGGATCACGTATTCTGCTTCATAATGTAACTGCCTTAAAATTAATAACAACTGCAACAATTACCTAGATAGATGCAATCCATTAGTTAATGCCAATTAGGTTCTGCATGCAGTAGATTATACAAACGTCTATTGGCAATCCCTGACCAACAGTTGAATGAAAGGAACGCAAAAAGTAGCTTTACTAGATGTTTTCCTTATTTTATGTGAAGTAACAAGATCTCTGACTTTACTCATTCTTCTGCAGGATGCCCTAATTGTATGCTGGACTTTCTCTTATTTCTCCCAAGCACCTAATCTGAGCTCAAGTTTTCTGGTTTCGTTTTAGTGAACATCAGAATTATAAATAAAGAGCTAATGTCTTGGATACTAAGCACTGATGATGATGTTAATGAATTTCTGAGACACTGCTGTTTAAAAAAAAAAAAAAAAAAAAGAAATCCACCATGTGCAGAAGTTGTAAGGACTGTTTATCCAAATACTTTTAATTTTTTTTTGTTTGTTTTGGTTTAATCTTCCTTCTCTCACTCACAGAATAATTTATTTTCATAACAGGATTAGGCAGTCACGGAAAGGTTTACCAAACATTGGGAGTTCAAGGTATGTGAAGTGTGGGAGGGGGCAGATGTTGTAGAACCAATATGATGCGGAGCAATAGTAATAGCAATAAGGAAATTCCTTCCATACTGTGAATTGCTTATCGCATCCAAAACATTAGAATTAAGAGCAGATGAGGGAGAGAAAGAGGATTTCAAATTTGAATTAGACTAAAGTTAAGAAACAAGGGATATTCCCAGAGAAGAAACATCTAAGTTTGCGCAAGTGACCACTGGACGTCACTGGTGCTTCACACAAACTCTGCTGCAACAGCATTAACTTTGCAGTACAATGAATAAGGAAATAAACAAATAAATAAGTCTAATTTCTGAAAGAGAGCCCTTCAGTACTGGTATCCCAGATAGTCCTGCACATCTCACGTTAGAATTTCAAATCTTCCTGTGCATTGCAGCAGTGTTACATTTCATCGGCTCATCTTCTGCCCGAGTAACACCTGGATGGCTGGTAAGGGCAGTGCACCAAAGCAAACTGACAGTAAACTACTGTGAACATTTAACTGTTGTACTGTAGTTGCCTTATAGATATAAAATATATCTGAGATAGATTTAGATATTAATTGTTCACAAACTACTAAGATGAATGTGTGGCAATGGTATTTCCAACCACACTTAGGGAAATAAAAGGCTCTTCTGAATTGCACTGTTTTATTAGTTAAACTTACCCATTTCTTCAAGCTGTCCTGTAAGTGTCTGATTAATTTTATTTTTTTTGTTTTAGCCTATGCACTGTAGAATACAGTTAATGCTTTCCAGATAGAAACTGCATTCCTAATAAGTGCCCAATAGAAGTTACCTATGAATATGTATGTTAATTGCATTTCACATTTAGATCTACTGTAGGTTTAAATCACTGTCCATTAATATGAAGCAATGAAAGATGAGAGGATAGAAAATACATAGAGACTAAATAAAAAAACCAAAACAAAACCCACCAAGATTATTAAGCATGCACACACTTATTACATCTTCTATTACCTACACTGGTTGCTATGTGTATTTTTCTATTGTAGCTTCATTCAGATGTATACTCTGCAACGTAATGGTTGATTTAGTTTGAATACGAGGAACATAAGCTTTTAAAAATATTATTGAAATAAAGTAATCAAACTGAAACTTGGACCAGTTTTTCTTTTATAACAGAGAAGATGATATATATACAAAGTTCTGTGTATGTTTGTTTGTTTTTCCCACAATTTATGAACAATGATCAGACACTAGAAAATGACACTTTGGTACCCAGGACCCAGATGCCTGCACAGAAGCTTCTAGTGACACTGCTGGTGACATAGCAGGGCCCACAGGGCTGACAATATGACAAAGGTTTTATGGGAGGCCAGTGTCTTTGTGGAGCAGCAGCTAAAGGCCAGGGGGTAGTGCAAGGCACAAAATGCCTTGTGCAGGCAATGAAATCCCACCCTTCGTGCCCAAGTAGAGCACAAAGTACATGCTTTGAACAGGGTATGTGAAAATAAAGTAGTTGTTTTTTTAAAGCAGCCTTCAAAAATGAGAAAGAATATTTAAGGTAAAAAGAAATTGAGAAATACATTTCAAAATACTGCACTGTAGAACTACAGAACTTATCTAAGGCTTCTTCCTTGCCTTCATCACTCTGCTTTCCCCTCAGTCATCTTTTCCTGAGGCTGGAAGGCACTTTTTTGGATTTACTTCCCACAGAAGAAAAGGTATGGTACTTCAGAGTGTTATTTTACCAACAGAACTCTCTTGAAAGAGATTAAAACTTGGACTGAAATTTATTTTAATTACTCACTAGTAATTTTGCTGAAAAACAGAAGTTTAAATGGCTATTTGATTTGTGAACAAAGGACTCTTCCTGAAACAAGTATGCACAACCAGTGCTATGAGTGTGTCATTTCTTTTACTGAAGAAATGGACATAAACCAGAAAAAATACTTGAGGGGACACAAACCAAAAAACCCGAGGCTAGTTTAAGCCTATTCTGCATCAAACCAAAAAGAGCAAAGACATTCCAAAGCACTATACCCACGACACAACGTGACTCTTCAAACAGGCCTTAGAACAAGAGCTCAGTTTCTGCTTCCTAAAAAATGTGTCTACTTCAACATTGCTTTTGAAAACATCAACATATTGCTTACAATGTTCAGTACGAGTACAGACATCAGACACACTGCTCTGAAAGCCCTCGACTCAATCTTACCAAGGAACCTGGGCTGTGAAAACCTCTCTGTGTCAGGACACTCAAGAGTGAGTACTTGCAGTTCACCAGGGAGGAGGATACAGGGAAGCAAATCAAATACCATGGTTTTTTAAAAGTCTGTTTACTGTAACTGACAGGATTCCAAGTGCTGGAGGAGTAGCAAACTGAATTCAGAAAAAAAGTCCACTGACTTGGTAATTTATGCTGCTTATTTAACACTCCAAGGCTTACACACTCATTGACTCTAATCAAGCCACTTTGAGAAGTAATCGTTTAAAACCAGCATGGCTCATGAGATCTGCTCTGAGCACATGCTCACTGAGTTATCAACCACTACCAGTTTTTACTTGCTGGCAAAGCAATCACAGCTAGAGCAGGCCAAATGCTTCCAGCATTCAGGAATCACGTTCCCATTATGAAGGATGGATTTGCATCTGGATGTGACCAGCTGTAAATCACGTTCTATCAAACTGGATTTTGGCAACCTCTGGAAAGTGTCATCCCCTACACAGCAAATCAGCTCCAACAAACTTTGCTGAGAGTTTATATCGTATGCCCTGAAAGAACAGGGGAAAGGTTTTTTTTTTTACACATGGTACATGCAACACAGCACATCTAACTATATTAATACAGAAAAACGGGGCGCTGTGCCACGGGGTCAGTATGTCTTCAGACATCTGCAAAATATAATGTACGTCTTAAACAGCTGGAACACTGATAGGCTGTCTGGAAGGAAAGCCATTGCTGGAAGAACTTCATATATTTACATATAATACTGAGACACACACTTCTGGTAAACAGAGTTTCTAGAATTTCCTAGAAACCAGAATTAAATTCTTGAAAAATAATAAAATAAAAAAAATTACACGAAACAGTATTTGGAAAAAAAGTAATATTATTTAACATGTTTTTGAATTAAATATTCCACATAACAAAAGTGTTATTTTCATGTCACCAACTATATTACTTATATACATATGCCAAAGAGTTAACAAAAGAATTAAGAGATGCCCTATCAAAACCAACAGAGATTTCTTGCTTCAGCAATCTGAAATTACTAGTTTGTATCATAGACAAAGTATAGACAATATTTACAGAAAAGGGCTTTTTGGATCCGAGAGCACTTATCTTTCAGAAGGTAAATTAAAATCCAGCTCTGCATTATAGTACAACAAATCCACCACTGATCTAGAAGTACTTGCGGCAAACTGAAAAGAACTTCCTGCAACTGGGATTAGTATTTACAAAATATACTGATCAGCCACACAGAGGCTCATATAACTTTAAATATTTATATATACATACAAGCACACATATATATATCTATATATATATGTAACATATAAATAAAATTGAAAAGAACAAGGTAAAAAATAAGAAAGGAGCTTCTGTCTTTGGAATGTCTAACAGATGACTATGGTTTTTTTACTCCAGTGTTTCTTCGTTATGAATACTTAACAAGTGGCACCTTTCCAAGCATTACTTAGTCAGCTAGGTAGTTTTGCTGAAACAATGACTTAACAACAAATAAATGTAACATTTCTCAAATTCACAAGGAAAGTAACAAGGAATTTACAGATTTGAAATGGTTAACTGTTTACAGCACTGGGGAATATGGTATAACGCAGAGGACCTAGTGTGCGTCTAACTTTCTCACTGCTAACACAAAACTGCATGTTTACTTCCCAAGTTTAGCTGTGTTTTCCACAGATACTGAGCTACGTGCCTGCCAATCCAGTACAGCAAACATAAAGAGGCTCTTCTAGTTTGAATTCTCTTTAAATACTTACTGCTGAGTTTAAAACCTCAGACTTTTAATGTAAAAGCTAACAACAAACTGCCTCTGTGGTTGGAATGGAAATGAACATGCTCCCTCTCAAGAGTTTACCTCAAGAAAAGCCATAAGTTCATGGCATTTTATTCTTTTTTAACAAACTCTCAAAATGTACTAATAAACCCTTAAATCAGAAATACAGAATTCTCCTGTGCCTTGTAGAGGAAAAAAACGCCACCAAACAACCGCCCCCTATTTTAAACTGCATGCATCTAGTCTGTAACATTTTTGTTTCCAACATCAATTATTTATCTGAACATATAAAAAAGAAAGCTGACTGACAGTTTCATGCTTTTCCCATAAAGTTACCCTTTGCCTCCTTTAAAAATGGGAATCATTCTATTCTGATATAAAGTTCCAGTTTATTTTCCAAATAGATATACCGGCTGTCAATTAGAAGATGAAACTGTGTAGAATATTACCTGAGTTCACTGATTCACAGACAACTTAGCACAGATTAAATGATGTTTTCCCAATATACTTCTACAAGCTTTAAAAGAAAAAAAAAAAAAAGATTTTTTTAGGTATTTTTTGCAAATAATTAAAAACACTGTAATATATTATTGTTAATATTTCCAATTCTTTTTCTGTAAAATCCATCTTTTACTTTTCTGAAAACTTGTTTCAAGAAGTTAAGAGTCCCAGAAACATTTTTAGCTTTGAAATTTCAAGGTGTCATCGAAAAACATTGCCTATACTTTGCCATTCATTTGAAGATTCTTGTACCACTTCTTCTAAATTCAGAGCACGACTAATATCTTCTCCTTCTTGTTCTTGGTGGCTAGCAGGCTCTTGAACGGGACCTGCCATAGTACAAGAGAAAAAGATCAGTGAGTATGATTTGATGTATAGTGTAAGAAAGATTAAGATACAGCACTTGGCAATAAAGCAGTCATCTGGGGAAAGGTATTACATAACTACTTCAGATTCTGTAAATTCATTAGAAAGTCTCTGAAAAAATAAAAAATCTAATATAATCAACTTTTTTTTCCTTTAACAGTTTTTGTCCTGTGTGTTTCTGTATTACAGAGCTCCACATAAAAAACAAAGAGCAGTAAACAATCTACTTCAACCTGCATTTTGGGTGGTGCATTCAACTACCAGCTCATCAACTCTGATCTTTGGCAATTAACATTTAATTCCTCGATAGAATAATAAATAGATATGACCTTTTTTCCTCGAGACTTTCTCAAAACGGTGCTGTGGCTCTGCATCATCAGGAAAATATCCCAAACTAAATGCCAAAATGTTTACAGAACTCCTAAACCACCAAAACTGTTACCTTTCCTATACAATTTATTATCTAAGTTGTTAAGAATGTGTTTTGTACTTTCCTAGTAAAGCACATGGCTTTCTGCACTCACCATTACTACCACTATGCTACGTACCGGTGTAACCATGAGCCCGTTTCATATGCAGTTTCATATTGCTTTTCTGTGTAAATCCCATTGTACAATAATCACATTTATAAGGCCTCTCTCCTGTGTGCTTTTTCATGTGAACTTGAAGAGCACTCTTCTGGTTGAAAGCCTTTTCACACAGTGTACACTGAAACGGCCGTTCCCCTTACAAAAGAGAAAAACTTAAGTAATTTCTCATTTCAACTTAAAAATATAGTTCAAAACAGTTAAAATAATCAAGATGACCTAGAAATTAAGCAGATATGATCTTTTTCCCTGAGACTTTCTTCAAACAGTGCTATGGCTCTGTATCATCAGCAAAATATCCCAAATTAAATGTCAGAATGTTTTCCTAAGTCCTAAACCACTGATAGTGTTACATTTCCTATACAATTTATAGTCTAGGTACATTATTTAATAGAGGTGCAAAAAAAAAAAAAAAATCAGTTTATCAGTTCAAGGGAAACATCATTTAGAAAACTGTGGATAAAGCAATATTCTAGAATTAAGAAAGCTGATGACTAAGAAACTAGAAAGTCAAATATATTAAAAAAAAGTTTTGTTTGTTCTACACAGGATCTGTGCCTTCCTATGCCAATAGCTACTTGTGATTTATGTATCTTACCAAAAGCAGGCATGTTGTTCCAAATCTGTCTGAATACTACTCATTTCTAAATATAAACTCAAGAGCATTAAAGGAAAGACATTAGGAACTTTGCTTTAAATGCAAAAAGAGCAGCCAAAACCTAACTACCAGAAGTTGATATTGGGGAAAGAGAAAGCTCTGGGGGACTCATTGAAAGAGAGGGGTTATACTTTTGTGGGATTCTTCTTAAGTTATAGCACATCTAGTCAAATTCCTTGGTCCCCTCCAGCTTAGTGACAACACAGATGACTCACCCCTCTCCTTTTTAACTCTAGAAGCCATGACAGTTCTTTATTTGTAGCAGCAGCATGGAAAAGAGACAAGTCGTTTTGGAGAACAGACTCTTGTATTTAGAACTCGTGTTCTTAAGGACACTGTTCTTAAGATGCAGGTGGTGAAGGCAGCTGGGCTATCCTATATACAGCTTTCAACTTGTATCAAGGCAGAAGCTGCAACCTGAGAAAGTACTTCTATCATGGAAAATGTGTGCTCCCTAGAAGTCAGTATAGTCTTCATACAGAGTAACAGTTGAAGAAAATAATTAAGCAGAAAAGAACACAACACTTTACAAGCACTGGGTTTACAAACAGATTAACTGAGTAAATAGTTCAGTGCTGCATGGCACACAGCAGTCAGTATCAGCAGTCAAGACTGTCCCTTATTTATCACCCCACACCCAGCACATTTTCCTCTAGGCTTCAAGAAGATTGGATCTAGGGTCTTTACACCACTTTAAACAATGCTTTAAAATATGCTTTTACTTACCTGTTTCAAAGACTGACAAACTTTTAGACAGAAGCTCATGCACCCCCATTACTGTTGCAGCACCACCAGTACCAAAATATGGAGCAGCTTAGTGAAATGTGATGTTCTAGCTTTAAACAAAACATCACAGTTTCTGAGATTCCAAACCTGCTGTTCCTCATTTTAATTTCTTAGCATTAGAAATTTTTTTTTTTTTTTTTTTAAAGTTTAAGCTGCTGTTTAAATGCAGTCACATGGAACCATGAGAAAGGACTCCAAATGTAACATCCATATATTCATGAGAAAATCTGGTGAGATAGAAGTAATTTCTGGTGTTACCTGTGTGAATACGACTGTGTCTCTCCAGCTGACTTGGCTTGGCAAAAGCTTTTTCACAAGTATCACACTTAAACACTCGAGGCTTCTGGGAACTCAGTGATGGTCCAGCCTGATGGGTTTGCATATGTTCCTAAGCCAGTACAGGAAGAAAGTACATTTCAGACCATTGAAAAAAAAAAAAAATCAGTATTTAACATAGAAATACATTCACACCTTGAAGTCAAAAGCAGAGGATTTTAGTCATCAGCGGACAAGCTAGAAGAGGATAGAAGCTTGCAATATTTTGGTGATTTGTTGTTGTTGTTTTGTTGGTTGGTTGTTTTATTTGACTTTGTTTGGTTTTGTTTTTTTTTTTGTTTTTTTTTTGTTTTTTTTGTACAGCAATGCTCTCTGAGGCTGATCCATCAGTACCTTTACATTTCTGAAAACCTGTCAGTAACTCTATGCATTGCTTTTTTGGCATACATTAGTCCCTTCAGTAATTATCTATGGCAAAATAAAATATATAAAACCACAACAGAGCTCTTGGAATGCTTTCTTCACTTACAAACGTGGATTTTGGACAACTGTACACTGTAAGTTAATATTGGCTATTTCCCCCCTTGCCTGACACGTCAGTATCCCTACTCAGCACCTGAGAAAGTATCATCTGAAAACTGTACAGGCCTCAAGGAACTATCACAAGATACACACAATGTCAATGTGCAAACAGAAACACTTCACAAGAATTCTTAAATTAATTAAAAAATAATCATCACTAAGGTAAGAAAGCCGAATGAGGATATGATACCTTTTGCCTCTATAAAGAAACATTAATAACATTTCTAACTGCAGCAATTTTGATTTACTGATGTTGGGCCCAGAAGTTTTGCAAATTTAAAGGAGTATTTTACATTATCTATTAACCTTCACATTTAAATTCTATATTAATACCAAGATACAATTCAGATTACAAAAGACAGCAAATACAAACATATTACATTTTAAAATGTAACCAAGAACTGTATCTGAAATAGAACTGCAAGTACTTGTCCACTTTCTACAGCACATGGATATTCTTTTCTAGTCTATTCGTAACAGACTAGACTATTAATTAGTGTCTACTACACCTTGACAATAAGTTTTCTTGATGTCTATTCCTCTCTCCATGAACTGAAGCAAATTGTGTCTGCACAATATGTTTTCACTGGAAAACCAGCGAGACAGTTATGGGTAAGAATATTATTATCATAGTAATTATAATAATATAGTATTATAGGGAAATAGTAAAAGGTCTTCTCAGAAAAAAAAAAATCACATGAGATTCATAAATCACAGCTTAGTTGATGAAGAAAATCTTTTGCTTTTATCTTGTTCATTACCTCCTGAAGCCTTGAAATGGTGGGAGTATGCTACGACCTACTCCAGAACAGTTACCTGAAACTGGCTGCTTCTTTCTGTCCATCACAAAACCACCCCAAAACAACTACTACCTCCCCCCACCCCCCGTTTTCTACTTGAAAGCAAACAGAAGAACATTCAGATAGCTGCCCTAAAACTTCCTCTGAAGAAACAGTTTGTGATGAAATTCTGTTCCACTGATCTGCCAATCCCTTATATTTTTTCCTGTAAAATAGAAGCTTTTGAAAAATGGTTCATGGGAATACAACACTCTGAAGCACAAGGACTTTCTTACAGACATACGTAGTATTTCTTTGGCACTGGCGAGGCTGCACCTCACATACTGGGTTCAGTTTTGGGCCCCTCACTAAAAGGGCGTTGAGGTGCTGAAGTGTGTCCAAAGAAGGGTAAGAAAACTGGTGAAGGGTCTAGCACAAGTTGTAAGAGGAGCAGCTGCGGGAACTGAGGTTGTATAGCGTCAAGAAAAGGGGACTAAGGGGAGACCTCCTCGCTCTCTACAACTCCCTGGAAGGAGATTGTAGCCAGGTGGGGGGGGTCAGTCTCTTCTCCCAAGTAACAAGGGATAGGAAGAGAGGAAATGGCCTCAGGTCATACCATGGGAGGTTTAGGTTGGACATTAAGAAGCCTTTCTTCACAGAAAGGGTCATAAAGCACTGGAACAGGCTGCCCAGGGTAGAGCAGACCAAAGGACCTTGCTAGCACACCAACCCTCAAATACTGGTGTGCCAAGCTCAGGTTCATCTCTAGAGAGTTTTATGCCTCCTCCCTTAAAACCTAGTTTAAAGCTCTTTCAATAAGCCCTGCTAACTCTTGCACAATGATCATTTTCCCTCTGAGACAGGTGTCCCTCCTCTGTAGTTAGCAGGTCAGGTGTCATGCAGACTGATACATCAACAAAACTCAAACTTTTGCTGGTGACACCAGTCTCAGACACAGCTATTGATCTGCTGGCTCTTCTTGTTTCTTCCCTTATTTCCTGCAGCTGGAAAGACAGAGAAGAACACTAGCCCTGAAGACTCTTTTGATTGCCCTTGGACTTCTTATTGCAACTTCATCTCTGCCTACATGAAAAAGCAATAATGGATAATAACGTGAGGGCCATATCAGGGTACGAAGTTACCCCATAATATATTTAACCTGGGCCCAGCATATAACAGAAGTCAAGCTTAAATTATGAAAGCAAAAAAGTACCATCAGCCAGTTCTAAGAAAACAAACCGAAGAGAGACTCGTATTTGGGAATTGTATTATTACTTCAGGAAACCGAGTATCAATACTAGGGTTGGTTTTTGTTTGTTTTTCTTGAAAATTTCTCCTAAACCAGAGGTTAACAGTTTCACACCAACACTTTTTATGACAGTTCCCCCATGGACCAATAGTCTGGTTGACACATGTGATCATTCCAAGAGGGTGAACTTCACAAATAAGGTATGTTTTCTTAATATATGATACTGAAGTGAAAGATACCTACTGAAAAGCTCTCCTAAGAGTTACTTTATATAAAGACATTGCTTCTGGCTCCAGAAATTTCCTGCTATAAGTTCTGAGAAGCTGGCAAAATTCTGGGCAAATTATATGCTTGCTCTTTTAATAAAGCACTTCTTCATACCACTGCCTTTTAGTGGTATCTTTCAAATAGGACAGCGGCCTGGACATAGCACTTGTCTAGTACAGCCCAATATTCTAATCAGGAAATTCCTATATTCTAATTAAAAACTTAAATGTACCACTATTTTTACTTTTTTTTTTTTCCCCCCAAGTCTTGAAATTATCAGGTTGTTTATAAACTAGAGAAAACTATCAGTAAACAACAGCAATAATATAAGGATATTTTAAAATAAACGCTTTCTCTGGAGATGTCACTTGTACTCACAAGACAAAGCATCTAAAAATCAAATGATAGAGTGCAAACCAGACAGATTGCTATGATTACAAAAGCTTATGTGGAAATCAGAATTAGTAGTGATGACATAAATAAAGTGGCACTATTATTTGCACAACAAGCATTCACATTTTTCATTCTGTAGTCAATATATGCATTAAAATTCTCTCCGTGCTCCAGGAGAGCACTCCCTATCCGTGTATACATCACCACTTAGACTCCCTCTCTCAGATGCACACATCACACTGCAAAAGGAAAGGAAAGGGATAATAGATACCTTTTTATTAATATCCCAAGAAGTCCAAACCAAAAGAAGTTAAGAGAACAACCAACTGTTATTACCATATACCTTGAGATGTGTCGCCCGCTTAAAGGCTTTATTGCAGACATGGCAAACGTGGATTCTCTCCTTGCCATGAACCTCTTTACTATGGTGCATCAGCATGGTGGCTGAAGAAAAGGTTTGACTACACTCAAAACACTGGTGCATGCGACCTTCTTTTTCTGCTTGACTGCTTTTAGTCACATTAGGGGAAACCTCTGCCACCTGTAACAAATGACAAAACCAAAATCAAATTATTTCATTGGCACATCCACAACAGTGATTTGTTTTTCAAGATCTACCTCAACATGACCAATTTTTGGAGAGTATTACTTGCAAGCAGCTTACCAAGACAAAGGGACTAAACTGTATGTAAATATGTACTTGTATTTCACTGCTTCTAAGAATGAACGACACATACATGTATTTTAAGAAAACAGAAATATTACAGTAACCATGATCAAATTCATTTACACATTATAAACAGAATGTGTTCACATCAATATTTTTTCTATATTCAGTTTTATATTCCCGAGCATCTCTGATAATCACTCTCAAATTTCTTACCAAAATTCAAAGCCAAAAACACTTCAGGCAAAAAAAAAAAAAGTATCTCTGATTTTACAGAGAAGAGCATTTTCTATTTGTTTAATTTCCTCGTTGAGGACTCTATTTGCATAAGGAAGTAAAGCTCTGATTTACCAACACAAAGTTCTGGAAATACTGAAACACAGTGAAAAGCTGATAGAATTTGGATGGGGTTGAGCGAAGTTCTGGTATCAGAGGAGCTGCAGGAGCATCTTCTGTAAGATGCTGCTAGAAGCTTCCCTACATCCAACAGAGCCCATGCCAGCCAGCTCCAAGATGGACTTATTGGCCAAGGCCAAGCCCATCAGTGATGGTGGTAGTACCTCTGTGATAACATCTTTAAGAAGGGGGAAAAGTTGCTGCACAAGCACAGCTGCTGCAAGAGAAAAGAGGCATGAGAATATGTGAGAGAAACAACTCTGCAGACACCAAGGTCATTGAAGAAGGGAGGGGGAGGAGGTGCTCCAAGCACTGGAGCAGAGATTCCCCTGCAGCCCATGGTGAAGACCATGGTGAGGCTGGCTGTCCCCCTGAGACCATAAAAGTTAATGGTGGAGCATATATCAACCTGCAACCCATGGAGGACCCCACATCAGTGCAGGTGGATGCGCCCAAAGGAGGCTGTGATCTTGTGGGAAGCCTGTGATGGAGCAGGCTCCTGGCAAGACCTGTGGACTCATGGAGAGTGGAGCTCACACTGGAGCAGGTTTGCTGGCAGGACTTGTGACACGAGGGAACCACCCTGGAGCAGTCTGTTCCTGAAGGAGTGCACCCCATGGAAGGGACCTATGCTGGAGCTGTTTGTAGAAGAACTGTAGCCCATGGGAAGGACTAACACCGTAGAAGTTCATGCAGGATGGTCCCCTTTAAGAGGGACCCCATGCTGAAGCAGAGGAAGGATGTGAGGAATCCTCCCCGAGGAGGAAGGTGTAGCAGACACAACTTGTGACAAACTGACTGCAACCCCCATTCCCCTGTACTGCTGTGGGGAGAGGAGGTAGAGAACTCAAGAGATAAGCCCAAGGAAGAAGAAAGGAGTGTGAGGGAGGATGTTTTAAGATTTATTTTTTATTTCTCTGATTTGATTAGCAATAAATTAAATTATTTTTCCCAAAGTGAAGTCTCTTTTGCCTGTGATGGTAATTGGCGAGTGATCTTTCCCTTTCCTCACCTCAATCTACAAGCCTTTCATTATATTCTCTTCCCTACCCACAAGAATGAATGATAGAGCAGCTTTGTTGGGCACCTGGCACCCAGGCAGGGTCAGCCCACCACACAAGCAGTTTCCTAAACAGACCAAAGTCTGCCGTCCTGATACCTGTGGTTCTGATCCTGCCATTTGCCTTATTTCCTTCTCGCAGGATCCTGAGCTCCACAATCTCATGGTCACTGCAGCAAAGTATATCCCTCACCTTCATATTCCAAATCATTTCTTCCTTGTTTGCAATGATCAGGTCCAGAAAAACACCTCTGCTTGCTGGCTTCTCAGTCATCTGTATCAGAAGTTATCATCAATGCACTCCAGAATTTCCTGGATTCCTTGTGCCCTGCTTGCTGCCCTTCCAACAGATCTTTGACAAACTGAAGTAATCCATGGACCAGTGACTGAAAATCACAGATTTTTTTTTTTTTTTAGGTTGGAAAGGATCTCTTCAGATCACCTATTCCAACTCTACTCAAGAAGGATCAGCTAGGGCAGACTAGATGAAAGCCTTCAACTTGTAATTTCTTCCTGATCAGGTGATGTGTAGCAGATGGGTAGAACTCACAACAGTGTCACCCACGTTGGTCTGCTTGTCAGTTCTTACCCATAAGGTCCCAGCTGGCTCACCATCCAGGCAGAGCTCGTTGCATTTCTGCTGCTGTCTTGCCAGTCTGTCCTTCCTAAAGGCCCTGAATCCAGCCATGGCAGCACTTCAGTTGTGTGAGACATAGCACCTTCTCTCTCTGATTCCTGTGAGACTGCAGCCCTGCAACTGCACAGAGACCTCTAATTCCTCCCGTTTGTTCTCCATTCATCAGCGTACAGGCACTTCAGAGACATCCAGTTGTGACAATTTTTCCAAGAAGAGTGTTGAAGTTTCCTCTATTACGCTGTTGTCTCAGGACCTTTACTGATACACATACACTTAAGGTGGGCTCCCTCCCTTCAGTCATTACTTTTGAGATTTCTTGTGCCCACATCAGCTAAAACTTGCCCACATCTTGCACTTTGTTTGCCAGTCCAGTCCACCACTTCTTCACTTGATGTGGGTCATCACCTGCCTCTCCCATTTTTCCTATTTAGAGCTTGCATTACCAGGCTGGTTGAAAACATACATTTTATCTTCAATGAGAGAAGTCTGAACTACTTTTTTCTGATATTAATACTACATTACATATTTAAAAGTTCCTATTGAAATTCAAATACATAAGATGTTGAAAAAACTTTTATGTTGTACCACTCTTAAAGCAATATGGTTACAAAAAGAGAATAGAAAAGGTATAGCAATAGGTTCTATTCTTTTCCACAGCTCTCAATTTTGTTTTTATTACCTAATTACAAACTCAGAAATTTTCAAAGCAGTCTGTGTTGAGAGAAGGTTATGTAAGTTGTAGAAAGAAACACACTATGAAATTGAATCTTTTTTTTTTGTATATGAAAAACTGGTTTTAACTCAAAAAAGAATCTGGGTGACTAGGAAGTCACAAGGAACCTCTGGCCAGTACTTACTTGGAAATGACATCAGCCTTCCTGCTTCGGAATATAAAGGAATCATACTAGTATTTTGATTAAATAAAAGAAACAGAAAAATATTGTAAGTACCTGATATGTTATTTCATCAGAGTTTGCAGATGCTGAATGGGGTGTATGGCTCACCAGTATGACTTGCTGTGAGCCTGACCCACTTTGGCTAGCGAGACTGGAATCTGTGAGTATAGCAGGGAACTGCTGACCCTGGCAAAGAGACAAGGAAAAAAAAAGTTAGAATAACCATATTTAAATGGTTAACTGTAGTCATGTAAATTATTTTTACATCTCAATTTTATTTTTTTTTTCTTGAAAAAGACCATTCCAGAATCCTATTTGAACAAAAGCTACTGTTTACTCTCCTGTTTTCCTTCCATTTTAAGTCTAACAATTTAAAGGGTAACAGCAGTTGGAAGTCTATAAGAGCAGAGATTCAGTTCTGATTATAATTTTTCCCAGTCTTGCATCAACTGCTGAATGTTTCAGCCTTCTCTTCTCCTGGTCTCTTCAGATGATACTCTCTTTAACCCCTATATGCTGCTTTTCTTGATGGTTTTCCAACAGTATTTTCCTGGTTTTTTTTTCAATCTCTAATTAAACCTACTTCCAAACCACATGAAAGGTACAGAATTACTACTTAAGATATGATTACTAATATCATACTACTACTTCTCTTTCTACATTAAAGACGTTCCAATTTCCCCAGGAAAAACAGTACCTTTATCGACTACCTGTGCATTCATCACAATTCCTGATTCATAGGCACTGTTTGCATAGTGCCCCAAACAAGGGTACATTTATGCCTGCCTTAGCATTAGGCACAGAGTCTTACTGATAAAGATCAACACTGCCAAATGTAATCAATTATCACAAAGTCTGAAGTGAAACCAAATGTTGCTTTGCTACGCTAAGAACTATTTAAGATGACTTTTCTTCTCCTCCTCAGAGCAAAAGTGCAGAGGGAAGCATATAATCATCCTCACAGACTTTGCTTCACCAGGTATAATCACACCATAGACTATTCATTTACATACATTTAGACAGTTTAATTTAGGTCAAAGTTAAGCAAAAAAAAAAAAAATCTAAACCTAGTTAAGCCAAGGAAGCAGAAGTAACAGCCCAAGTTTCCACATGTAAAATCTACACCAAAATACCACACACAATCTTTTAGTATTATTTATCCAGTGTTTTTTCTCCTCACTCTGTACATTCTACTTCCCAACATCTCTCTGGCTCTTGATGACACCACAAAAATCTGAAGTTATGATAATGATGAAACTAATGTTAAAGCTACAGAGGGGACTATAGTCCACACAGCACTATTCTTATTTCTTGTGACTCTAGCTGTTATTAAAGACAGCCAATTTCATTTAGATTCTGTACTGTTATTTGCCATGAAAGGAACTGTCACAACTGCTCTTCAACTCTCATCTTCAGAAGGAGGAAAAGAAAAATTTACCGTATTAAACAATAAAATGTTTAGGAATACTAAGCTGTCTTACTGAATAATAATGATGAAGTACACAGTTTAGTTATCACTAAATTTTAGACAACATTTGAATCTACTGTCATTGCAGCCTATCATTGTAAAAAAACCCCAAACAGTAAAATCTCTATTTCTGTTTCATTTATGCTTCTAGATGCAAATACGCACACACTGTTGGCAGAAAGAAGGGAAGTTAACTGAATTTTCAAACACTCTGTATTTACAGGGCAAAATTATTTTCTAAGTAAAATCTCCAATTCTTGCCCTGTAAAACAGTAGCATTAGTTTACTTGTCACTTCAGAAAAGCATGTCTTACCTGTGAAGTGATATTAAGTGTAACTGCATCAAGACCACCTGACAACATTCCCTGAGTGTCAGCAAGTGTCAAGGTGACACTACCATCTCCTCCAACTCCTGATGAAGACATTACCAAATTCTGGGCAGAAACGGTAGACTGAGACATGGGTGTTGTTGAAGGAAGGTTTGTTCCACCTGCTGTATTAAGTTCTTGAATATATGCAAAATAGTAAAAAAAAAAAAAAAGAGACATTATATATAAACTCAGAGCTGCTAACTTATTTTACTCGAACGTAATAATTTCTATTTCTCATTTGCTATGCCTTTATTTTGGAAGCAAATCAGCTAAACAGCCAATCACATACTAAAAATTGTCAGAAAGCTGATCCAGAAACATTTTATCTAAATGTAGTTCGATAAACATCAAACTGCAAAGGAGTAACTTCGTAACTTGTCTAATACAGAAAGCCACGGTGTGTGGGAGAGAACTCATGGCCAAAAGACACCTGAAGAATTTTCAGGTTACATGTTTCTGTAGTCTGACCACTTTCAGAACTCTCAGTGAAATACAGCTGAGTCACAGCAGTAAACCCAAAATTCAGTTAACTCCATAACCCAATACTCCCACACTATCCTTGCAACATGCTTAATAATCCATGCTTAATATTTCATAACAGTTTGATTTCTAGCAGCTGTATTAGAGTTTATTATACATTTTCCAGCATCTGACTTGCGGCCTCGTGGCTCTCTGTTTATGACAGGCCCCAAAACTTGAGAGGATGATACAGAAGGTACAACTGTCTGTTTTTACTAATTCATTAGATGAGAGTATGCCATAACCTTCACATCTTACAGGATATTCTGGGGTAGGCTTCCCCGGTATGAAACTAAAGCAGATTTGCTTTACAGATGTATATAAGCACTAAACTAAGCTACAAAATGAGACAAAGGAAAATGAAGATGGAGAAAATTTAAGTATGTCTGAGTGAAGGAAATGATTTACATCAGTAATATGTCTGCATTAGTGCAACCTGCTGCAACTAGTCAGTGCAACCACTGCAACCTGCTGTACTGGCTGAAGGTATGAACAACTATAAACATGCACTGTGTTCATGCATACATATAAGCAGATATAGGTGGAAATTAATACACTCATTGAAAATCTCCAAATCTGAATACCGGAGCAAATTTGATACAAGGGATGATTTATCATGTCTGCAGCAAATGTATGATTTCTTCATCCTCCAATTCATAGAAATACTCCTTCAATACTCCTGTAACTTCCTCAAAGTACTAATTTGAGATATGTCTTCTCTTACTATGTCGAGTAAAGGTCCTTTAAATTGGCATAACAATTTAAAGCTAATGAGAAAAAACACAAAGCTACACAGTTCCTGAATTGTAATGTGCATGATTATGCCATTTCATATTTAGTTATCTGGTTTAGTTTGGTTTTGATTTTGTTTTAATATTATTTTTAATTAGAAAAATTGCTGTATAAATACCTGAAGCATTTAGTGAAGCACCCTGAGAAAGAAGTTGGTCGTTGCTTATAGTTAATGTAGCCCCTGTAGTCTGACTGTTGATGGCTGGTGCTGTCAGTCTTAAACCACTATTCAGATCACTGCTTCCAGAATTATGCTGAATAAGATCTTGGCCTGTAGAGAAATCAGTCCTATTGTAACTGGAAATGTCTCAATATTATGCTGCTACTGTACTTAGAACTATAAACAAGTAACCATAAAATAATAAAAGCAGAAAATGCAAGCAAAATGCAAAATTAATTTCTACACATGCGGATTTTTATGCAGAGGCTACAAGTTTTTAATAAATGTGATTATGCATACCTAGACACTAACATGTGGAGAAATACTTGAGGTTATTAATATTTAGACAAACATTGATCTTGCCTAGATTCAAGGCACTGACTTCAGGAAACTATAAAAGTCTAGCAAACTAAAGGCTAATGGTTAAAATGGGATTCTTTTTTTTTTGGATCTACTATATGGATAATGAATTGCATTGAACATGACTTCTTTTGTAAAAGGATTGCTTCTCATGATGTTAATTTTGTGGCACACACAGAAACAGCACACAGCACACAGAAACTGAAAGCAGATTCTATCAGTTGTTGCACACCTACACTCCATTTTATTTAGAGGAGTGAATATGCATTAAAAAGCAGAAAAACCAAAGTAGGGGACCCTGACACAGACATTACTGTCATGCCACTTGGAAACACGAAACACATTACAGAAAATGGAAAGCGAAAAAGAAAAAAGAAAAAGCACTAACTATTACACTGGATGTAATAAAGAGATGTTATGAACGAAACGCAAACTGTCTGTGGGGGAAATTGGTATTTATAGTGTATACAGAATCGGTCTCTTCGAGGCAGTAAGAAAGTCAGTCTAAATTTATTCCGACGTACCTGAAGCATTAACTACGTATTATAAAGACAAAGAGTACAGTTCAAAGAAGACTCACAACATCTATTAGAACATGGTTCCACAGGCATTTAAAGAAAACTAGATTAAATAAACTCATCCCTAATGCCTGCCCTGCTTGTTCCTATCCCAGGAACAGCCAGGAGTTGCACTACCCATAGTGAGGCACAGCAAGGAAATAAGAACTGGTTATATGGGCTTTGCCACCGAGATAAACATCTGTTGACTCAGAGCTATGGATAAAATTGGGAACCAATCTAACATGCATCCTCCAAGCAAATGTATTTGATTTTCAAAAGCAGATTTGGGGAATATACTTTAAAGCTAATGAATATAAGAAAAAAGTAGACCAAGGGAAAGCTGTAGACTGTGAAAATATCCTCAAATGCTACTGCGTAGCTACCTTATAAAAATGGAGATCTGGCACCATTAAAGATCATTAAAAATACCTACCAGATATTGTAAGAGTGATTTCTTGAGGACTCCCTGATGAACTTGTAGTAGTAGAACCTGAAGCATGAGCTAGAACTTGACTCAAACTGGAATTATTTATGGTCAACATTATCTCATGTTGTCCATTTGAAGATGATACCATACCCTGTGAAGTCATGACTTGAGAGATATCTTGTGCACCTAAATGTAAGTGGGTCAAATGAAAAAAATTTCCATGAAGATCCTTCCTTTATAATAGACACAACATTTTAAAGCAATTAATACATTATTTTCTGAACTACTATAAAAGGCGTAGCCAAGGTAAGATACTAGAACCTGCCCTCTAAAGAGTAAGTTATTTTCATATCTGATTTATTTTTTAACTCTGCAGGTTAAGATCTTCAGAACGAAGATTATATATTTTTCTGAAGACTATAAATGTTTTTCAGTATTTTCATTATTTAGTCCATCTTCTAAAACGATTACGTTCAAAAATGGTAACACAAAGTTGAAAAATTTGCTGAAGATACACATACAAAAGCTGTAAGCTCATTTTATTAAATGAGGTAACTGGGGGAGGAGGATTTTCTCACTGGGGGGTAATACTGTAAGTACAGCTAAGAAATTCAAAACACTATAAAACAACTGGTACTGCTTACCACTTGCACTGGTTGTCAGCACAGACTCTTGCTCAGATAGGGATCCTATTGTCATGTTAGCAGATGTTACTGTGGGCTGCAAAGACAGGCCTGATATAGGCTGAATAACCACATTAGCTGGCACTGCATTTTCTGTTGCCTGGAGGGGGGGATTCTGTGGAGCCATACTGGGATCTCCAGTTAGCTGCTGAGCAAGTAAATTACTCTGCTGTAATGTTTGCTGTAGAATACTTGGGTCGATCTGAAAAGCAAGTTTTCAATCTGATCAATCTGAAGTTAAGAAACAAGGGTTAAGTGAATATTCTTAACAGAAATCCAGAATCCCTATTCAATGCATATAGAGTCTATAGAAAAACTTAAATAAACCATTTAAAAAAGTTATATATGTTCGTATCTGTATATATCCGGTCTCCAAAGTCACTATGTAAACAGTCTATCCAGCTTCACTTGTAGATTCTTCCCTTCCTTCCCTCAGCAAAATGTTTGGGAAATCATGATCATAGTTACAGATGAGAATGTTGGACACCAGGCACATTCTGTACTATCTTACTTCTGCATGTAATGCTCATCACTGTCTTCAGGTATTTGAAAGTGAAAAAGCATGAAGCAGAGGGTGTGTGACACGTTCTTTTGGGGGTTTGGTGGCGAGTGTAAAATGTGTTTGAAGTGAAAAGACAAAAGGCAACTAAAAAAACCCCCCAAAAAACAGACAACCATGTGTGGTAAAAAAACCTGTATAACTGAAAAAAAAACCAAAACGAAAAAAAAAAAAAAAAAAGAGCCTGCTGTGCATCTATTCTTTAACTGTTCCAACATGGTACAACTCATGGCACGATACTGCTGCATGTTGTCACTCAACCCAAGGGAACTCTTCCAGAATTATATAAGTTCCTTAAATTTCCTTCAGCCCTCAAACTGACACTACAAAATTAAAAGCAAGAAACTACGGGCAACATACCTGTAATGTTATGTTGTTAATACTGGTGGCATCAATTCCTGAAATTTGAACATTTTGTCCAACCAGATTAGCAGCAAGTTGTAACTGTATTCCTTCAAGAGTGGCCAAGCTACCATCTGTCAAGGACACAGTTAAGTCACCTCCAGCTACCAAAGAAAACAGTTATATTATAATGTTTTTCTTTATCATTACTGACTGCCTCTTTTAGTTTGTTTATTTCTATAAATTAAATCAATACGAAAGCTATACATACACACACATTTATTATGCCAAAAAACAGAATTTGAAGTAGATGACCGTGTACTTTAAAGCTGTAATTTAAGGATGTTATTACGGAAGCATTAGCTAGCATCCTACAAAATAAGACCCACTCCAGAGTAGCTGTGGAAACCTGGAGAAATTTGGTACAATTTCTTTGAAGACTGCACTGCGCCTAAACACAAGCATTTTCTCACAGTCTGACTCTGAACATGCACGTGAAAGCTACCACCACATTTCTGCACAGCACAAACATTGTTCAAGAAGATACCAAGGTTCATTCTGTGCAGATACATGCATGGAAATAGAGTTACATTAACATATGAAATCCAAAATCTTTAGAATTTAAAATCTCCTAATTTCAAAAGACATCTACAAAAGGTCTTTAGAGAATACAAAGAAAAAGTCACTCTGTGTTTGACATACCTTCTTCTCCAAACACTTTCAGTGTGGATCAACCCCTCGATGATTCAAAAACATCTACCTATCTTTCCCTCTCCAGAAATCCTTTAGTATAAATCTGCTTTACAATGCACTCAATAAACACCTCTCAACAGCACTTATCTCGATTTAAAAAGGTTCCTGCCTCATTCTAGGGCATCTGAACATGCTAAAGACTCCTCATTCCATTCATTCCAAAAGCCAAGCAAACAAGAGGCAGATTTAACTACAAATTTATCACTAACTGTGCCTGTCAATTAGCATTTACCAGTATTTTCAGAGCAATCAACATTTTCTTTGGCTTGGACAACAGCTTAGGTGGAATCAAATAGCTGGAATGGCTGTAGTTAAATGAGAGACCGAATTACTGCGAATTTGTGCTGTAACTTCAAATTCATAGACAGGCAAAAGAAGGCAAAATTTGTGCCAAAGAAGCACAAAAGATCAAAGTCTCATTTCCAAGTGACAAATTGTGGGTCCTGAACTGTCTGTAAATTTAACAGTACCAGGGAACACTTCCAGACACCTAAGCACTATTCTGCTCTTAGAACCATCCTTGTTGGGACTTTGCCTGAGGTCAGCTGGCACTTACACAAACAACTCCTGAAAGCAATTAGAACTTAGCAAGGATCATTCTCTAAAGGCCATTTTCTGTTAACATGAGGCATGTTGGGCATTGTGTGCCAGTTGTCCGAGTAAAAGAATGGTCTGTGGCACTTCTAATGTGCTAATGCAGCTGTGGTCACTGTCAAATGGTAAGACTTCACACCCTAATTAATTATTTACCATACACGCCTACACTAGTCTTTTTTTTTTGCATTGCTAAAGTTTTTTCTTGTTTTGTACTTTTGGTTGTTTTTTTTGGGGGGGATGTGTGGTTTGTAGGTTTGTTTTTTTATTTCAGCTTACTAACTACAGATGTACAGCAGAGCATGTGCACTTAAACCACACTCTTCATTATTCGTGTAAATAACACGCAGACAAGCTTTGCTCCGTGATCTAATGCTTAATTACAAAATAAATCTTATGGAATGGAAAGTTTACAGAGTAACTGTTTCGATTCTCTCCTTTTTAAGGAAAGGCAATAGAGTATTACCAAAAAGAATACAAGTACTCCAGGTACTTGTTAGCTGTATTTTCCTTCTTTCTGCAGTGTAACATCACAGCAGAACTGAAGAGACCTTTCTAGCTGAACTGCATACATTTTCTCCTTCATTCTTAAATCAATTTCTATTTATGTCACCACTGTGCAACGAACCATGAATTCAGCACAACTCTTACCTGTTTGAAAGTAGTGTTTGGCATAATTTTCTGAACTCTTAATAGAAAGCAAAGTTCATTATTTGATCTCAACACCACCACCAAAAAGTCATCCATTTTTACCTGACACTGAAGCAGGCAGGATAGCCTGGCCCACAAGTCCTTGTTGAAGTAAATTTTGATCAAACTGACTCGTCAAAACAGAGTTATTCATGATGAAAACGTTAGGGTCTGTTGAGGATGAATTAAGAAGACTGACTGGTTGTAGTCCCTCAGCTGAAGTACGGGTGACAGGCTTCCTCACTTTCTTTGTCTCTGGTTTATAATGGCACTGTATGTGCGTTTTTCTGCGCCCAGAAGTACGAAACCGTAAATCACAGTGTGGACATTTAAAGGGCTTTGCTCCTGTATGCAGACGCATGTGGACTTTTAGACTCCCTTTTGTAGAAAACGAATTACTGCATACATGACAACTGAAGAGCTTCTGGCCTGGAAGTTTCAAAACCAGAAAGATATGTGATAAAACCTCTAAAAAATGAATAGCACTGTAGCAACAGCTTAAAAAAGAAAAATACGGAGTCTAGACTAATTTGAACAGAATACATTTGAAATAACTAGCCCCTTTCATTATAATTTTGGCTGGTTTTCAAATAACTTCAGGACCTCAATAAAGGGTATCTTATTTTCTTTACTGTTTCTGAAACTCAGTACTCTGTTCATGCAGAATCTTATTTGGTCACCTCGATGCCTCCGTCCTCCTCATTATCACACCCTCCTGACTAATCAAGTCGTTTCAACTACACAGCTCATAAAAGCGGAGAATTAAAAAGTTTCATCTTGACATTTTCAGCATTTGGCTTCTCCTTACTTAGCCACTCGCTTCCCTTTTAATCCAGCATCTTTATTCTTCTGCCTCAGCCTTTACCTCCCTACTGGCTAGTATCAGTGGACTGATTACAAGTAAGAATAAAATTTAAATGAGATCATATTCTGTAACAAAGTAACAACTAAAAGTAATCTAGAAGCACAGAAATCTGGTCTATGCACTATACAGTCCTCTTTCTCTGCTCAGACTGCAGAACATTTGAAAAAAAACCTTGGTCTCAAATGGAAGTTTTAATGTATTAGAAATATAACAGTTAACTAGAGAGTTCATTTCATCAACGATAGGCAAAGTTGTACAATGCTACTATTAAAATCAGAGCTCTCTCAGGAAACCCTAAATTTTACAGAAATTCAGTTTATATTCAACTTGAATGCGTAAAATAGCTGAACGCTCTAATTTTTGGTACTCTTATTTTTTTCAGTCTAATTAGGAGCACAAATATTTAGTTACAGAAAAAAAATACAAACATTAATTTTATAAAATCATCCAACTCCACTGTTGCTCAGGAAAATCATTTAGCATTGAAATGCTACAGCAAATTCAAAATTTAAATATTTTAGATACATATGTAGTTTTTCCATGACCTAAGACTATGACTGCTTTATAAGCCTATGGTTTATTTAAAACATCATAATATGATTCATTTGATGATGCCACTAAGTCCCAAATTTCACCAAGCACTGCCATTCACAGTGCCACTTCCAAGCTCATAGTGAAACATATCACTCCTTACAAGTCTTCTGTTAAAACAGCCTGTCAAGAAACTAACCGGTTTCTAAATAAAGACATTCAAACTCTTACCGACCTGTGTGTGTTTTAACATGACAATCCAGAGTAGATTTTACAGTGAAACTCTTTCCACATTCTTCACACTTATACGGCTTCTCTCCAGTATGGATACGAACGTGTCTAATAATTCCAGAAGACATGTACATGTGAATTTTTTTTTATGCCACCAGTTTGTAGAAATATTTTTTTGGTATCTTGTGAATTTTAGAATTGAATATTTAGATTAACATTGTGATAAGCAGAAGATGATTTAAGCCTTATTTCAACCTTATTTTTACACATTTTATATGCAAGTCCTATTAGTATGAAAAAAAAGATTTGTTCTAGAACATCATAATAATACATTTAATACTGCAAGAAAAGAAATACAAAAAGGGTGATTTAGTCCTATTCAAAATATAGGACATTTCAACACATTTTTAAACCGAGAAAGAAAATTGTATCTAAATAGGAGTCAAACTTTAGCTTAGGCATAAGAAAATTAATGAAACTTGCTGCTAAGTTTCTAGTGATGATGTTAGAAAATGGAAAATATGCAAAACTTTTCCAGTCCTTACCTTACTAAATCACTGGGTTTTTTAAAGCTTTTGGGGCAGTAACTACAACAGTTGGCATATTTAGGCTCTGCTTCCAGTTCTGCTTGCTTATCTTTGATCTCACTAATTCTGTCTTTCTCTGCAGCAGACTGGACAAGAACTTTTTCTGAGACAGTGGCACTTTCTCGAGGCCTGATTTTTGCCAGTTCTGCTGTTTCTTCTTCTGTAAAGGTTATGACACCAGGACGAGATTTTCTGGAAGTTCTTTCAGAGTTTTCATCATCATCTTCAACACATGCAACTATTATAAAACAAAACAAAATACATCTGTTTTGTTTAATCTATCAACTGAAACTACAAAACCAGAAGGGTTTATTATTAACCACGTGGCCACAACATTACATGCCTGAACTTTCTCTCTTTCAGAGGTCTAACTATTCATGCCTGTGCTTCTTTCAAATACAGATGGATTTATAATTCTTATTTTTACAATAGTTAAATACATGTATAATTTTTTTAGGGCAAGAAAATGTTCTACTTCAGTGGTATACTGAAATAACTAGGTAAAATACAATACCTTGAATAAACTGGACAGACTCCTGGAAAACTGATGTATTTAAACAATTTAGGTAACAGCAATTTCAGTGGCTTTGGACATTACACATTATGCTTGCTGGAAGGCTACTTTGTAACATTACTGTTATAGCATTCATGTAATCCACTGAAACACCTGTACTTGTTATGTAGTAAGGACTGTAAGAGTAAAAGTGAAATAATTTACCTCCCCCTCCTGTTTCTGTAGCTGCTGCTACAGCTGAGGAGACTGCCTGATGTTTTTTCATATGTTTTTTGCAGTGAACAGTTGTTCGAAAGCTTTCATCACAGAATGGGCACTTGTAAGGCTTCATGCTCATGTGAGTTGCCATGTGCCTGGTAAGGCTGCCATTAGTTGTGAAGGAGGTATTGCAAATGCTACAGCTGAATGCTTTAACTCCTTAAAGTAACAGAAACAAATAAGTAGCATGCCATTTGTTTAGGTTTACTTATACAGGACATTTACAAAACCCAAACATGAGTTAAGATAATACAGAGCTGGTATACTCTGTTACCTGTATGAGTCTTCTCATGTGACTTAAGAACTCCCGAGGAAACAAAGCCACGGCCACAGAGTTGACATTTATAAGGTTTCTCACCAGTATGTGATCGTACGTGTTGTTTCAAATGGCTGGATTTCTTGAAACCCTTGTTGCAATATTCACATCTATTAGAAGAACATTTTCATTAGTTGCATGTAATTACTAGCTATAAAAGATTCGGGAAACTTTGTGACAGAACCTAAAATTGTAACAAACCTATAGGAACGCCTGCTTTGATCTTCATTATCCTCAAGAAAATGAGGCCGTTGGGTATGCAATTCAAGTTCTTCTTGTGATGGCTGATCTTGTATCAGGCGAGTTGTCTAGAAATCAAAGTCTCAAGTAAATTTCAGTAACACAATACTGAAAAGAGTCCCACAGATAAGAAAAACCCCAAAAATATAGCATTTACAGTCACCCTAAGTAATCTGATGTATGCTTTCATAAATTTTTGACAGCTCACTCTTTCATAGTGAGAAGAAAAGCAGCAAAATGTGCACCTAACTGAATCGGACAGACAATGTGGTGCACTTACACAACACGACTTCAGTCTTGTAGAATTTCTGGTGTTTAAGGAATTAAATTTAATATTAAAGCAGACATTTTTAGCAGTATGAGCTCCACACTGAGTAGCAAAATGCATGGTGGTGCCGCCAGTCTTCACTACTTTTTTTGAACGCGTTTTTCCCCTAAGCAAAACCCACTACAGAATAATCCTTGAGAATCACAGCATGTTTTAAGGTTTGGAGAGAAGAAAACTCCAAAAACTTGTAGGCTGAAATTACTCAAACTCTTCCAGATCGTAAACCCCACCTCTGTTCTCTGAATGACATTTGCTCTTTGCAAGCAAGAAGGGACATTCACAATTGCTATGGATAGTCATCACGCTAGGTACTGCTACCACCATAAAAAGTTATATTTAAACTGTATTTTTAGCAATTAAGTTCTTTTACAAATTTAACCAGATGAGAACCACTAAAAACCACCATACATTGAAATATGCAAGTTCCATAAGCAATCACTACACAATAAAAATGTTATTTTTATTGTTTGATCATAGCTTTATCCATAGAAATTAAAGAATTAGGTCAGAATACAGTGCAATAATGTAAAATTATTTTATCACATTGGGTCCTTTCCTTAGTTTTAGACTTACAATCCAATTTTGTAGCATTATATTCTTTTTTAAGCCTAGAGCATACAAATGTGCAACTCTTAGAAACATAGCTGGATCACTCGTACTCTCCGCGCCCTTTCATTTTCCAGTTGTTAAACATAAACAGTCTAGAAAAGAAATAATTAAGTTTTTCTGACTTCTCAGTTGACCTCATCACTAGTGAAGTAGTTCAAAAACTCATCACTGAACACAGAAGAAGGAATTCTGCCTTCTAGCAGTACTTACTATGTTAATAGTGTCTGCACTTGGAACCTGAAGAAGGGCTGGTGGATGGTAACTTGTTGAAAGAGCCTGAGATTCAAGTGTGCTTGAATCCTGCAGCTGCTGTACAGCTGGAAACTGAGTCTGTTGATTGTAGCTGTCATTAACTGTAAAACCTGCCAGAAATTAAAACAGTCACAAACCTGGAAAATACACTGAATTGGACTTTGAATAACACCACACTTTGTTGAAGACTACCTTCAAAAGAGATTAAGTAGTGTTACCATATAGCAATACTCGCTTTATACTCTTCACTGTCGAGTGTCAGAAGACACAAACGTTTCTGGCATCTACATAATACACGTAACAGGGTTACTTACCATTAGCTGGAATTCTATTGGAAAATCTCCTCCACAGAAAAACACTGTTTGAAGTTTCTTCAGGGTGCCACAATTACCTTAGAGCCATTGAAATTTTGAATTTCTTGTATGTAAGCATGCATGTGTCAAACAGGTTGACCCATCTCCCTTTATCCACGTTGGTACCACGCTCCCTTAACTACACTGGAAGCCGATCACAAGGATGCAAAGCTCAGTGGGGAGGATGGCGGGTGAGTGGAGGAGATGACCCAATAGGAGAACTCCAGTTTCTGATAAAGTAACCCCATTTTCTCCTACTTTGGATCTCCTCCACATATTCCCACTCTTTAGATAATAGTAAAGTAGAGCCTCTCAAAGGCAAACTGCAAAGTAAAAAATAAACATATTTTTATTCACATTTCCAGTATAAAGACCTGAAATTTTTATTGTGTTTTGTTCACCTGGAATATCAGATCTTAATAACCTCCTTTTCTAAATGAATGAATGAAATAATAGTATCAATGATTCAGAGCCAGAGAAGTATAGCTCAGATTGCAGGGTTTTTTAGAGATGCCCTGTTACCATCCCTCTAAGCCCTAATACTTCTAATATTAAGGAAAAAATAAATAAAAAAAATCACTGGTATGTGGAAAAAAATGAAACCACAAATATCAGTAATTAAGGTAAGGGCAGCAATTTTATTATTTCTGTGCAGTTTGCCTTTAGTGGACAAAAAGGGTGAAGATTATGAAAACAGGGCAGAAACAAACCCACATCAGATGATCACAGCATCAAAGGCCAAAAAGTAATGCTTAAAGAATTAATTACAGTGTACCAAAAAGTGGGATGTATTAAGTTTAAGCAGAAATTTTCCCAAAAGACACTTTTCACAGCAAAAGAGTACTGTAATCCTTATAGGAAAAAACCCTACTTACACACTATTGCTTACACCATAGAATGAAAACTATCAAATGTAAACAAATCTTGAAAGCATTATTAGTCAGGTTGCAACTTATGACCAAACCTAGTGATGCAACTCGTATCTTATTTTCTCTCCTAGAACTACCAAGATTACAAGAAAAAGGTTGAACAAGCTGAACCTTGCACCTCAATTACTCTTAGTGAAATGACAAAATCAAGTAGCCTGAAAAACAGCAACGCAAAGCTTTATGGTGACGAGGGCTGCTATTTTTTATTTTTAAATACATTTTCCATTATACTTCATGGGAATAAAAAAAAACAAGCCTCAAGATACTGAAGCAAAAGTGATGCCACTTCCACGCCCTCCGTAAAAAATAAAAGGATGTAACTGCTAAATGTACAAAGAAATAGCTATTAAAAAAAAAAAAACCAAACCCTGAGAGTTTGGTTTTTTTAAATCAGTAATTTTTTCTAGCTAAGAATAAAAAAAGAAGTTACTATACCATGACCTGTTTCACTTCAGTGCTTTAACAAAGGCAATTACTGACAACCTGAAAAGCTTCCCAAGATCATGCAACAAAATGCTCAGGAAGAAAAGTTCTAAATTTGGAGGTATTTTGGGACAAACTGAAGAAAGCAATTTTGCTTCCAGAACATAAACCAGTACTGTAACAAGAATATACAGAATGCATCTCCATTTTGCTCAATACCTAGTACAAAGGTTAATTTAGACTCAAAATTTTTAAAAAAATTTGACAATTTTGAGCATGCTAAAGGCATTTGCTACCACCATATTTCTACAGAACATCATTAAAATAAAGAAAACAACAACAAAACCAAACAGCAAAACCCAGACATTCTGTCTGAGATACAGAAATAAATTTCAGAACCTTTATTTTCTGCTCATTTTTATCATTATATAAAAACACTTCCCACAAGCTTTTGCTTAATCTTCAAAGAACAGAGAGCATCTTAAGCTCTGTCTAGTAAAGTGAGACTCTTACTACAAAGTCATCTGAACTTGAAATCGAATTTTGTGTTACTCCAGTACAAATAATCATTTGTACTGCTTGTTTTTTCTGGGCTTTAGGACATCACCCAACCTATTCTCTTCCACGTTAACAAAACATACAGAAAAACAGGATGCTCAGTTGACTAGTGGAAAAATATGCCTTGCACCTGAGAATGAGAAAACAACAGTACGATAGTCCATAGCAAATACAGTGGTTTAGTTCAGACAAAACCTGAAGCCTTTACTGACAGACCATTTGAATTCTAACATTACATGTGTATCTCTGTGGGTGTCACTGACTAGCAATTAGATGTTGTGCAGGTTTACTTCCTAGGAAACTTTTGGAAGCAGCTGAACAGTACTGACTGGAATAAAAGTGTAAATAGTTACAGAAAGAATCAGAATTCCAAACCCTGAGACTGCAGATTAACTTCTTTAGAATGCAAAACAGCAGTGTGGTGGCAAAGGTATGGGCTACAGAGTAACAGTATTTGGATTTCTTGTGGTTTTTCAAGATCACCACTAATTGAATTATCAAGATTCAATCATGCTTACAGGGAGACTTTAAAGGAAGAAAAGGTGACTATATAAAAACATATTTGGTGACACATGATATTCAATAACCCCGAGACATTTTCTGATAAAAGATCCCTTTGGTTGTTCTGACCTCACGAAAAAGTCTTCAGATTAAGCTGCCTTAATACGTGAACTACAAGGAACACCAAAATCCTTTCTCTCAGTCTTCTAATCTAGCTCAAATGAATAATAGATTATGATACAGCAGCATCCTCATAAGATCTGCACTTCTTTACATGTCTGAACATACCAAGATGACAGCCTATCGGAACAAACCAGAAATTCTCTAAGAGTATTACCAACAAACCTGAAAGAATAAACAAAGCTCTGGTAGGTCTGTCAAGACCTAGAGATCACCCTCATCTATCTGAAATGCAAAAATTTCCTTTTTTTCCTTAAAAAAAGGAAAAAGAAAACAAACAAAAAACCCTAGCAAAGACTTTTCAGAACTCCTAAATTGTTTATTAATAAACAGTTGCCAAAATATTTTAAAAAGAATGCAGCCTATAAATATCAAGGATAAAAAAAAAGAGTGTTTTAAGCTTGAATGTTCTGCCTTGCTGATAGGAAAAAGAAATTAGGAGCATGAAGCACAGATGCAGACATAGGGAGAGGGTCGACCAATTTAACGCATGCATCCGCGCAAATGCTTACCTACCTGAAATTCAAAAATTTTGAAGGGCTCCAGGATCTTCGAGGAAACTTCAAAGAGTTGGGAATCTGTGGATGAGATTCCAAGTAGAATAGGAGACAGCTTATACAAATGAGACTTAAAAAAACCCCCACACTACAAATGTTCTGATTCTCTGTACCAATTTTATAATGATCAGCCTAGATTTCTGATGATGGAAGATCTACAGGAAGATGAGAGATCTAAAAGAGTGTCCTCCCCCTCCCCAAGAAATCACTCAGTATTCAATATTTATTTAATGGAGAAGATACACATACACAGACGATGAAATCTAGAGAAGATCACAGAACAAGGTTTCAATATTGGATTTTCGAATTAAAAGGAGCCATAGAAATCTAAATAAAACCTACCACTGCTCTTGAAATTAACACAGAGTGAAAGGTTGCACTTTTTTTTCCCGTAGTATTTTTAATTCATTTGGAAAACTGTGAAAGGTAACCAATGAAAACAATCCATAGGGTTATAAAAGGACCTGGGTTCAGTTTTGTCTAATAATGGCAGAGACTTTTTTTTTTTCAGTTATATACAAAGCAGTACAACCTAGAGAATTAGAGTCAGCAACAAATTATACTATTTCTTCAGTGTCATGCGACTCAGCAGTCAATTAGGTTTTTACAAATGGCACTATACAAGTAAACAGGGAATGAAATTAAGAAGAGAGAATTTTAAGCAGATGAAATACTAGTTACTGGTTCCCAGTTATAAACACGTGAAGTTATCTGCTGCAGTCAGAAACAAGGAGGAAGAGATCAACAGGTCAGCCAGTGAGGTATGCTTCCCAGCCAAAACAAATGAAAAGCACTCAAACATAACCCCCCCTTTCCCATTCGCCTCTGAAAAAAACAAACCAAAATAAAATGGGTAGCTTCGCATCAAGCAACAGCTCAAGAAATCCAGTAGTGCAAGGCAAAGTAACACTGTCACTTCTTCATTCTCTGCAGGCTACATAAGCCTTACACGTATTTCTCAGTATTTGGGGGGGGGAGGTGGAAGGAAATGTCCGAACAGGCTCTTAATTTGTTACTTAACGTAGCTTTATAAAATACAAAAGGAACTGCTGTGGTTAGGGAAAAGTATGACTTTTAGATGATTAGATTTTGCACTGTCTTTTTCCATAATGCATCCCAACAGCTACTCAGTCAAATCTCATGCCACGTTTCTGATTATCTCAGGTTATGAGCCTGTGTATTTAGGGGGAAGTTGTGTAAACTGCCTACAGCCACAGCAATTTCAAACACAATCAAGGAAAAAATATGAAATGACTGACTATAAATCTCATACTGTAATAACAAAACATTGGCTTATAAAAGCAAAATCTATTTATATTTAGAGTATTCAAAATATTCTACCAAACAGTTTTAAAATAGCAATTTAAGAAGTTTTCACAAGTTCTCTGCATTGCAATTCCTTTGACTGTGGATGCACACTTTTGAAATGCTTTCTGACAGCTATGCTGCAAAGCCAGGTTTATAAAAATCCCTTTAAGAATGTTCATTTATTACTAACCTTGTGATAAACCCTGTTGATCAAATGGCTGCTGTGTTATAGCTTGTTGTTCAAACTGAGTGATGTTTTCCTGTAACGCATGCTGGGATGTCACAAATCTATCTGAAATGGGGAAAGGAATGGGAAAAAAAAATATCAGGAAAATATGATGTAATTAACTAGATAATTCAGTTGTTTCCAAAAACCTACATGAAAAAGAGCAAATAAGCAAAGCCAAAATACTTTCATAGAATGGCTTAGGTTGGAAGGAACCTCATAGATCATCTTAACCAACCTCCTTGCCATGGGTAGGGATGCCTTTCAACTAGACTTGATTACTCAAGGCCTCATCTAACCTGGCCTTGAACACCTCCAGGGAGGGGGCATCTACAACTTAACTGGGAAATCTACTCCAGAGTCCTGCCGTCCTTGTACTGAAGAGCTTCTTCCTGAGATCCATTCTAAACATTATTCTCCTTCAGTCTGAAACCATTTCACATTGTCCTATCGCTGGACACTCTTGTGAAAAGTCCCTCTCCAGCTTTCCTGTAGGTTCCCTTCAGGTATTGAAGGCAGTTACAAGGTCCCTCCCCCTGGAGTATCCTCCTCTCCAGAGAGGAGACTTTGTTCCACTATTGATAATAAAATAAGTACATGAAATATTTTGTATTCTCCTTCCTCAAGCCACAGGCATTACTTCCTGAGTAGGCTATATAGCAGTGCTCTTATTAATAATAGAGTTGATGTGGAAAAGTATTGTGCACACAGCATTATTTTTCTGGATATTTGTTTAGTAGTTTTGCTGGATACAACTAAATGGTGCAAACCTTAATCTTTTTGTATTTTTAACAGTAAATGTAAGCACTGATGAATGAAAGAAATTTACAATATACTTTAAGTAGTTCTCTTTTGCTCCATGTATTTTTCCAGTTGCTTAATTGCATTATCTTGAAATCCAAAGCACTGAAACTCATGAATAACGTTATTTCAGAACCTGTAAACTTACCTCATGGTAAACCTGATCATATTTCAAATACTCACCCTCATCTTGCTCTAAAGGCTGATCAGCCAATTGTTGTTCTAGTGCCGTTTCTTCTGTGCCTACTACTGGTTGCTGGTCTAACTCTAGAATAGCCTGTTGATCCGTTGTAACAGCTTCTGACTGCTGTAGATCATCACTTTCAATCTCCACTTGCATCTGTGTAGAAACATGAATGCTTTGCTGATCTACCGTTGAATCATCTATTGAAGCCGACTGCTGATGTTGCTGAAGTTGCTGTGCAAGTTCATACCTGCAAAGAAAGACAAGAAGGTCTTTTTACGGCTTCAGTTAGACCACTATCCGAACTATTTCTGCGAACAACTTTTTATGATACACTGTAATTTACTACACCCGTAGAGCTACCTACATGCTTGCTACACCTAAATAAACATCCTTAATCAATTACTAACTTTTGCTAGAGAGCAAAGCTGCCTCTCCAAGTATCTTTAAGGAAGGCCTCCTGAAACACGTAAGGATTCACATAAGAGTTGTAAAACCTACCTATGAGTCTTCATGTGTTTTTTACAGTTTAGTGATGTTTTGAATGTTTTTTGACAATATGGACACATATATGGTCGAAGGTCGTTATGGATCCCCATATGTCGCCTCAGACTACCACCAGTAGTGAAGGCCCCGTTGCATATAAGACATTTAAAAGCTTTCAATCCAGTGTGTGTTCTAATATGTGCTTTCAGAACTCCAGCTGACACAAAACCTCTTCCACACTGAGAGCATTTAAATGGCTTTTCACCAGTATGTGACCTTTTTAAGAGAAAGCAGAGATTAAATAGATTTAACAATGTGATTTACAAAGTGACTAAAAGACAAAATTTTAAAATGAGTAAAATAAACCTAGCTAAAGCAACTGTTCAGTTAAGAAAATCCGGAAATTAAAGCTTTAATAAACAACTTGTATATCATCCTTGGTAAGACTAGAGGCAATACTGTCTTGACAGTTTAACTGTTCAATCTAATCTTCTGATCATACTTTGCCTCAGTTAAAACATTTGGGTTGAATTTTTCCATACCAGATAATATCCTCGTTCTTCAGACTAGTATACTATTGCTCATATGCATTTCCTTCAGATCAGCTAAAATAATTACCACACAAGAGTTTTGAGAAAAATGTATAGTTCTCATATTAGAAACTACTACATTTAATAACAAAACTGTGTCCATCTTGAATAAGGCATAATACAAATAAGTCTTCAGACTGACACGTGAAAATATTGAAATGCGGAAACTCTCTCACCTATACTATCAACATGTCCCACTCAGCACATCCTTCCAGAGGTGCTAGAGGAGTTTCCCTTTAGGTCTACATTGAGGTATAAAACAGACTGAATGACAGGTTAGGATATGGAAGATAAAGGAAGGAGGATTTAATAAAATTGGGAAAAGTTAGGGATGGCTTATGATTACAGTAGCCTTAGAAGTCTATGAACACCACATCAGATGCCATAATAAAGAAGCATGACAGATACTAAGATTACTGTTTTGCCACCAATATACCTCTAAGGAAATGAGCAGCAGGACATCCCAAGCCTTTCTTGGTGTGCCTGAGGGAGAATCTGACAGACCATTCAGACACTGATCTATTGAAAATACCCATTGTACACATTTCCCACTATTTCAGAGAGAAGTGTGAAACACAAAACCCAACTATTTCAATAAAGGAATGCAGTTATAAACAAAACAGATGATCTGAAATATGTAATTACAATATTATGACAAGAATTCACAGGTAATACTTGCCATTTTCTATATACACAGTCAGGAAAAAAAGGAGTCCAAGTGTTAACAGGATAAACTGCACACTAAACACAACCATTTGCACTGCTAGGACTGTACACAGATAGGAATTAGTCCAAAGCATCCTTCAACTTTATCAGAAAAAAACAACTATTACTGGTTCACTACATAAGGGTAAAAAAAAGAAGCCTTTTCAGTGAAAAATATATGTTTTCTGTAAATTTTTTATCTCATACATTTCCTTTCTTCTTTGTAATTTATTTTACCTGATGTGTTGCTTAAGATGACAAGATTTTTTATAGGCTCGATGGCAATAAAAACATTTGTATGGTCTGTCTGCATCATTCACAAAATTATTGTTAAAATAATTTTGGAAGAACTGGCTATTCCTTGGGATTGGCTGGATAAGACCTGCACACATAAACACACACACAAAAATGAAAAATTAATTGGCAGAGTTATTCCAAAGTTGCAGCAGTCTGAAGAGCTAGTATTTGGGGAAAAAAGTGAATAAACTTTTAGTATGCAAGAATATAAGGAAAATAAGCATGTTTTCAGCATTTACTTAAAATTAATCATGCATCTATTCAGCATTATACACAGTATATTGCACATGCTATTTTAGTGATAGCTCTTCTTTTATCCATAGGTCCACCTCATTACATTATGCCTCATATATGTCCAAAATAAGCATTACATTTAAAAGAAATTGGTGTACAATTTCACTGCTAAGCAAATAATAATTTGCTTTCCCAACCTCCACCTTAACAAAATGATATTTAATCACTGTAACCCAGACATACACTATAACTTGACAAATATTTTGTGCATTTTGTGAAAAGTACAAACCACCATGATATATATATTTGCTTTTACTTAAAGAATAAGAGAAGTCTATTAAAAGCTGTTGTATTTCTACATCATCTACTTTGGCTAATCACTCAGTCTTCCTAATTCTTTGGATACTGCCAAAACATATTAAAAAAAAAAGACCAGTCAGTCAAGTGTTATTTTGGAAAAATCGGTTAAAAGTTCCAGCTACTAAGTCTCCAACTGATAACGCAAGAATGTGCTGTCCCAGACGCAGCCAAGAGAAGGGTACCATCCCAGACACCGCAACAGAACAGGAACAGCAGCAGACTTCTCAAGTATACCCATCACCTCTCCCACCTCTGTGAACTCAAAAGTGTTTCATCACAGTGCTAATATACAGGGCTGAGCGATGCAAAGTTTCAACAAATATGCAGAAGATCCCTATATGGTCCTAAATATTCACCATGAAAGCCTTTTATGCCATCTTTTCCTTTCACAGTGCTTCATCTAGCATGCTATGTTTCATATGTAGAAAGGAAAGCCCAAAAGGTTTCTGCTGATTTCCAAATATAATTAAAAAGAACAAAAGACAAGGAGAGCTCATTCTCTCAATTTGAGAGGACACAGCAACAATGAAAAAGTTTATCTGCCTCTGACTTGAAAAAGCTTATGTAAGTACATGTTACACCTACATACATATATATCTATAAATATAAATGCGTGTAGGCCAAAACTTTCTTCAGGTTCCCCAGCTAACTCAGTTGGTCTAGTAAAAATATTTTCTATTAAAAACCAAAACAAAACCAAACCCAAAACAACCACCAAAAAAACCCAAATAAAAACAACTAACCAAAACCAAGCCAGAACTCAAAAAAACCCACAAAACAAAAACTCAAAACCAAAAAAATCCACCACACCCATAACCCAAGTCCTAATTTCTAAATTCCTTCTGGCATCATTCTGTTATGATGATTAGCAGCAGTGTACAGGACATGACATAAGTCTTCCAATATCAGAAAAAGAAGGCACTTCAAATGACAAATATTTACTTGCAGATAATTTTGGTCATATAAAAGCAGAATAACTAACTGTTAGAATGACTAACTTGTGAGCATCTCCCCGGTTACAGTGGTGTTGGTCTGCAGAAATTCCTAAGAACATACATAACAGAAATAACAGGAATTCCTAATAAAACACTTCCAAACTATTACTCAACCTGTTCAACTCTGATAGGTAAAACATTTCTCCCAACTGCTAGAATAGTTAAAGGTGGCTCTACACTGGATAGAGCAAGTCAGCAAAATAGTTCTGAGTGGGAACATTCTATAAAAATGGATTTTCTTCTCCCATCAGTTCCATCTTTAGAACCACAATATATGCCAGAAAAATTACAGTGATTTTTTTACACTTCCTCATCAATAAATACCATCAACTAATGCAATAAAATGAAACAAATATAACAAGTAGAGAACAATTTCCAGACTTTTCTAATAAGCTTCTAGAATAATTTAGACTTTTTTAGAAAGCAAAATAGATACCGACTTTTTTTTTTTTTTCCTCTCCAAAGGTGCCACTCAAAGATTAACACTAGTACAGAGCAACAATACTAATTTCTTGACACCTCTAAAAGAAGATTTTTTATTCCCCCCCCCCCCGAGAACAGTGGAATATTGTCATTGAGTAGAAAAAATACAACACCTTCAAGACAAATCGTGGGACTTCATACTTTTACACTGAACACTCCAATATCAACAGAGTTCATGTCTTATCAGTACCTGTGGGAAGCCACTTCTAAAGTATTTAATTTGGTTTTTTTTTTTTTCCTAAAACCAGAATTTCACTGCGGTGTCCTTAATTGCATTGAAGTACTTTATTCTTTAAAAATCAAGACATAGGACTGTATCTGTTCCCAGGGCTCACTCAAGAACATTGTGTGATCCGAGTATCTGAAGCTGTCAGCAAAGTTTTGTTGTTATTCTGAAAACTTAAGTTTCTTATACCTGATACCAAAATAATCAATACTCCTGCATATATTAATTCATGGAAACCATGAAACCAAAAGGATTTTTAAAGAGAGAAATATTTTAGGCTAAAGTTATTACCAATACGATATTCTACTATATAAAATGACTAGACAACAGACAAAGCAGGTGTTAGCAGACTGGTGAGTCAAACGACAATGAAGATTAAATGCCTTGCCCACTACATTGTCCTCTACAGGACAAAAATACACATTTTCTAGACCGAGCTTCACAACAACTTACCTTCTTCCAAATACTGTCATCTTTTCTATACCAACAGTCTAGCAATACTTAAACAAGCATCCTCTTCTAATATTATGTAAAATTGCATACATTTTTGTTTCTGGTAAAGATTAAACATTTTCTCCTTAAATTTAAAAAAAAAACCCCAAACATCCCAAAACTGTTCCTATTACTTCTGTAAAAAAATAAAATATGGCACTTCTCTGAAGCATTATTTCTTACGACTTATTTCAAAGTACATCTTTCTGAGTAAGCTCTGAATGCATTTGCTTGATTAAATTGTGACCTCTATTTTCCAGTGAAATCCAAATTTCAAGACTGTATAGATTTTCTTCCTCTTTACCTAAATCAGTTATGAGTATGGGCTCTTGCAAAGGAATGTCTGGTACTGGAACATTCGTCTTTCCTACTCGAACTTTTGCAGGTTTACGTTGATGTCGCAGCTTTCTTAGTTCAGTATGTTTAAAATGTGAAGCAATATGAGTTTTCCGGTGGCCCGATGTTCTAAACTTTTTGTCACAGTGAGGACAAGCAAAAGGCCTAACACCTGCAAAAGATTAAAAAAAATAAAAATAAAAATACTTGTTTGTGATTTTTTTTTCCCCCACCAACCCTAGAAATGTAGCTTTGGGATACAGATTCACTTTTCTGTATTTTCTTTGTTTTCTATCAGGGTGCTACTGTCAAACAGGCTTTCAAAACAGATCCATAAAATTCAATCAAAAGTACATATGAGACTGCCTAACTGCTAACTGGTTGTAACACAACACTTAAAGGAATTTTATTCTAAGGAAACTGGATAATGTAAAAGTGACAGCGATCCTTCCAAAACAAACATAAAAAACCTGAGAAAAAAAGAATCTGTAAACACACAAATGATATACAATAGGATAGAACAGAGGAACAGTGTGGCGAGAAAGTTTAAAGAAATTCTATATCTAAATGTCAACACTGTTTGACGGCAGTCAAAAAAGCATGCCAACAGGAATTATTAAATGAAAGACTTTTGCAATGCAAAGTCTGGTGGAAATGTCTCCTCGGAAAGGATACTGGAGAACTTGGTAAGTTACAGGAGACAGGCAAAGCTAACAAACTTTTGTCTTTTGTTCAAGGGGAAACCTTGGACTTAGAAGGCTAGGAACCATGGCCGGTTATTATGAAGAAAGCTCTATAAAATCACAGGTGGAAAAAATGCACAAGAAATAACAACGTACCTTTCTTCACAATACACTAAAACAGCTTATGAAACTACTCAGTAGAATATTTAAAAGAACAGAAAATACTTTACTCAACACGTAGCTCAACATTTGAATTCATTATGTTAGGTTGTTCTCGTAGTAAGTTCACATGGGTTCAAAATCAATTAGGTAACTTCTTTGGAACAGAAAATTCTACAAAGTGTTGTCTGGTACAGAAGCACAGCCTGCTTCAGGAAGTCCTCAACCCAAAGACCAGCAGAAGCTAGTTGTGTGCCGCTAAGAAGCATTACTGTAAGCTTCCCCTTTGCCACACGGTGCCATCAGAGACAGCCTGTGGGGCCAGATGGAGCTCTCACCTGACCCAGTAAGTGTAACCTGCTAGAGAGAGGAGGAAGCAAACATCTCTGACAGGAAAAACAAGTGTGCTGAATGACAGCTAACTACATGCAGAAGTTCCATAAAAACTGGACTATTTTATTTTTCAAGCCACAGGGTGCTTTTACCACTTAGAATGAGTCTGGTTTCTTAAAGTAAGGTTGACTTCAACAGAAAAAAATCTGGGTTACAAATTTACCAATAAAAAAATGAAAAGTTTTCTGTAAATGAATCCAACATTGATATTTCATGGATTAAAGCCACATGACTATAAAACTTATGAAATGCAAATGCTTTTGCAGAATGTAAATACGTAAAAAGGAATTAAAAAAAAAGAGCAGCACATTTATGAGCTTATCTTGCTGAAAGCTTATTTAACTGCGAGAACAGAGAAAGAAAAGTGGAAAACAACCAGGTAGTCCACCAAGAGTGGAACATTCATTTCCTATCCTCTGTGCAGAGTATAGAAGTTCAGTCACAGAAAACCAGGTACTGAAGACATCATACATAATGTAAACAAAGATCACATGAACGAGGAGTTTTAGGGTATGCAGTATAAGATACTGAATACACCAAGCAAGACCTTATTGTTGAAGATAAAATGGGAAGTAACTGAAGAGTCCTGAATGATACAGTGAAATTATCAAAAAGTGTTGAGGACAAAAGAAAAGATGCAGAATAAATGTGAAAGAGAACTGGGGATAAGTAAAAGCAGAACTCAAATTCTAAGAGTATGACTCTTTAGAAAGCACAATTAAATGCACTCTCAGTACTGATACTGAAAAGAAGCAAGAGCTGCGTCATGGTTGGAAAACTAAATGTCCATGGCTTTTTTAAGAGCCCAAAGTTTCAAAGCCTTGAAACACTAGAAACTTATGATAAAAATTTAAGTTCATCATGTAATACACATTACAATGGTTAATTCTCTGATAGATGCCAATGACATGATAGACATCCCTACAATTTAAGCATTCCACATTGTCTTTTTTTCATTTAAGGTCTCACCCACATCACAGAAAATACAAAAGCAGTTTTGAGGCCTTACCTGTATGTAGACGAATGTGAACTTTTAAACTCCCTGAGGTGGAAAAGCATTTCATACAAAATTGGCACTTGAAAGCTTTAATGCCAGTATGTGTTTTGATGTGTGCTGTGAGAGTACTCTTAACGGCAAAGGCGCGGAAACACTGGGGACACTTGAATGGCTTCTCATGGGTATGAATACGAATGTGGCGCACTAGATCACTTGGTTTTTTAAATTCTTTAGAGCAATATGGACAAACATGCCACCTTATTCCATTTTCTTCACGTATAGAACCTAAAATAAGGAACACCAAAATTAATGCCTTTGAAACATTTCAAGAGTTCTTCAAAAATCCACCACACTGACATCATTATGCAAAGCAATCAAAACACAACAATGTTGTGTGAAATAGATGCACCTACGACACACTTTGTAGACAATTCACTTCTCTATAAAATACATTCTACTTCACAAAAATATGACTGGGCTGGAATGACAAAAACAAAACCCAAGAGAATCCTGTTGAAATTCAAACAGTTTTATGCTACCGAAAAGCAAGAAGTTTTTTAAAATAAAATAAATAAATATAAAAAGAAAAAAAGAGAGAGAAAAAAAGCTAAGAAA
>JAAGNO010000840.1:0-25340 GCA_033439905.1 Ceryle rudis
GGTGGGGAGGAGAAAAAGGGGGGATCTAATTAGAATTTCATTGAAAATTAAATATAGATCTTATTTGGTTATTTGTAGCACTTCCTGTCCTACTGCAATTACAGTGCTTGAAAGAAGCTTGTGTCGAGGGGGAACTTGGAAAATCTTTTATTAAGAGAATCACACGTGAAAAGCCATTCAAGTTATCTATTACTGGCCTCTTTCTTTTCAATGTAAAATACCTTTTTAACCTGGCTCCCCAGGCTAATGAGTTTTAGTTAATCATGCTGAGTACATCTGTCTGCCATATTATCTCCCCTCCAGAGAAATAACACTTTTGGTTTAGGTAGTTACTTGAATAATTTTTCAGTCAAATTTTAATGCATAGAAGCAATTGCTCCTATGGCCATTCTTCAAGTGATTCTGGAAATTAACATTTTCTGTAAGGCAGAAAACATGTACTTATAATTTAAACTAAAATTTCTGGTTTACAGAAACTCTTTTCTTGGCTAGTTGTAAACTGTTTCTTCCCTGTTGCTTCTCTTCAGATGCTTGGATGTTGACCTGGTTCCTAGTTAATCTAGTTTGTGAGTTTCTTGCTTGTGTATTATGAGCAAGAATTTTCATTATTATGAAAATAATTCATGTTTAATGTTATTGATAATAGCAGCACATGGAGGAAAATAAAGTTATCAGGAGTACACAGCATGGATTGACCAAGGGGAACTCGTGCTTAACTAATCTGACAGCCTGCTAGGGTGGTGTGACTGGCTGGGTAGGTTAAGGGAGGGCAGTGGATGTTGTCTACCTTGACTTCAGCAAAGCATTTGACACCGTCTCCTGTAACATCCTCATAAGTCAGTTCAGGAAGCGTGGGTTAGAAGAATGAACAGTGAGGTGGACTGACAACTGGCTGAATGACAGAGCTCAAAGGGTTGTGATCAGAAGTGCAGTCTATCTGGAGGCCTGTTGCTAGCCGTGTTCCCCAGGGGTCAGTACTGGGTCCAGTCTTGTTCAATATACTCATTAATGACCTGGATGAAGGGATAGAGTGTACCCTCAGCAAGTTTGCTGATGATACAAGACTAGGAGGAGTAGCTGACACACCAGAAGGATCTACTGCCATTCAGCAAAACCTGGACAAACTGGAGAGCTGAGTGGAAGGGAACCTTGTGAAATTCCCCAAGGACAAGTGTCGAGTCCTGCACCGGCGAAGGAATAACCCCATGCACTAGTATAGGTCAGGGGTAGACCTGCTGGAAAGCCCCTCCCCAGAGAAGGATCTGGGAGTCCTGGAGGACAACAGGTTAACCATGAGCCAGCAGTGTGCTCTTGTGGCCAAGAAGTCCAACTGTATCCTGGGGTGCATTAAGAAAAGTGTGAGCAGCAGGTGGAGAGAGGTTCCCTGCCCCTTCTACTCTGCCCTGGTGAGGCTACATCTGTAGTACTGTGTCCCATTCAGGGCTCCCCAGTTCAAGAGACAGGGAACTACTGGAGAGAGTCTAATGGAAAGCTATGAGGATGATTAAAGGACTGGAACATCTCTCTTATGAGGAAAGGCTGAGAGACGTGGGGCTGTTTAGCCCTGAGAAGAGAAGGCTCAGAGGGGATCTTATCAATGCTTGTAATTATCCGAAGGGTGGGTGTCAAGAGGATGGGGCCAGTCCCTTTTGTGTGGTGCCCAGTGACAGGACAAGGGGCAGTGGACACAGAGTAGACCACGGGAAGTTTCACCTCAACATGAGGAAACATTTCTTTGCTGTGAGGGTGACAGAGCCCTGGAACAGGCTCCCCAGAGAGGTTGTGGTCTCCCTTCTCTAGAGACCTTCAAAATCTGCCTGGATGCATTCCTGGGCAACCTCTAGGTGAACCTGCTTTGGCAGGAGGGTTCAAATAGAGAATCTCCAGAGGGCCCTCCCATAACCTACTATTCTGTGATTGAGGTAATACTTCTGTATTTGACTAACTCATTCTGATACACACACATACATACATATGTATGTATATATGTCTTATGCAGGTCATTACAGATGTGTTACCGAGCAAGTCCAGTGGGGGAGACATGTAGTACAAAGTCCAGAATTCAGTTTCCCCACTTCAGGTCTGTAGAGGGCAAAGACCCTGAAGAGCAAATGCTCAGATACCTCTTTCCACAATAGACACGTTCTTAATTTCACAAATAACTAGTTTGGTTGGCATTTATCACAGGACTTAAGCCTTTCTGCTAGATTCTGCCTTTGTTTTTTTGTGACTAATTTCTGAGGAATCTGGGATAAAAGTACTGAGTGTGCAGCTCTGTGTTGTGGCTGAGATTCATTGTTGTTTCCTTTGAAATTTTTAGCAAGATTCTTCTGAAAATGTGTCTGTTAAAGACATTTTGGCTCGTGCTGCAGCAAAAGGACTACTAGGCAGTATTGTAGAAAAACCAAAGGAAAAGGAGAAAAAGCAGAAAGTAACACAGCGTAGAGGCAACATTACTGGTCGTGGTATAGAGCCAAAGACTGCGGCATTCCTTCACCATTCAACTGTATCTAATATTCAGGCTGAAGTTTCAAAGTCTAAAGCAGGCAATAACGTACAACAAAAGAGAGTGAACCAAACAAACAGATGTGTTCAGATGAAGAAATCTGTCAACCCCATTTCAAACGTAGCTCTACCTGAAGTGCTGAAGCACACACCTCCTTTGTCACCTACTGGCAAGGCACACGGAAGACAGACAGTTGCTAGAAAGGCACATGCAGAACGTAAGAGGCTTGTCCTGAAGACCGTGGAAATTGTTTTGCCTCCTGTGGTAACACCATATGTGAATTTGCAAGGAAACAATCCCAGGGCGTCAACTCATCTTTGCTTTCACGGCTGGACTGGAGCAAAGGGGTCGAGTGGTAGGATACTTCCACCACCCCTGTCTAAAGCAGTCAAACCAACTGTGTTTAGCCATCCTCGACCATAGTTGTGAGAATCTTCAAACTCTGCCCCACCCTTATACAGAAGGTAAAGATCCTGTAGGTATTAATCAATACGTTTAAGATTACAGTATAAATTTATGCAGGATAATCTTGCTGTGGGAAAGAGATACAGATTATGAGCCATTGGCATAGAAACATCCGTGTTAGTAATTTTTAAAGCTGTAATCACACTTTAAAGAGAATGCAGCTCAGCTGCGTAAGGCTGATAGAATATTGCAGGGTGCGAGGTAAAAAATGACAGCTTCTTGCTGTACACTTTGAAGTGACGAGTTAAAGCAAACATTTCCCCTTCATTCTCCCCTCCACAGATCTGTAGGAATACTAAATTTCAGATTTATATTTTTAAAAAAGTGAGACTGCATTTTGTAAGCGGCTACTTCTCTTTACAAGTGCTAGCTACCATTTTTGTGAGTTACTAATTAGACTCTGACACATGGAAACGAGGCCCTGCACAGTAAGCCAGTTAACTCGCTTTTATTTCTAAAGCTAGACGTGAACTTTTGTACAGGCAACCGGCCCAAGTACACAAACACCCATGGAAAAGTTTTCTAGTACTTAATCCCTTGGTTTCTACCCAGGTGTGCTTCAAAATACTAACACTGAAAACTACATAAAATATTCTCCTGCTAAAAATACTGAATTGTCCTCAGGATGTCATGTCAGACCTGGCTCATAATGCCTTTTCACCAACTTTCTTGATCCAAGCAGTCCTTTACTTGAAGAGAGCTGCTACTGTCCAAGTACATTATTTTTATAAATGTTACTGCTCATCAGCTCAAGAGTGACAGAACACAGAGGAGTTTGTCTGTCTTTGGAAGCACCTATGGGCTTCTTATCTGCTCCCTCAACTGAAAAATATCTACATGAGCAGAGGATACTTGGACGCACAGATACTTTTAACAATAATCTGATTTAGTGTTAAATAAGGACAGTATAAAGAAGGAAAATGTCAAGCAATGACATAAGGACAGCAAGAGGAACCTCAAGAATTGTATTTAGATGAGAAGTGTTGTACAAACGAAACAAAACAGCATAGCAGTTTAGAAAGGCAAAGGTAGCTGTGGCCCAGAAAACAAGTTGTTCTCTAGGCAATTGTTTCAGGAGTGTTCACCAGTAGTGTCAACAATATGGTATCAAATCTTAACCTGTTTGACATGTCAGTCGGGATTTAGACCCATCCAGAGAAAATGGTTTAACATCTCTGTTTTATTTCTCACCCACACCAGTCAATGTAGCACCACCTTTAGAAGAAAGGTGCTACTACACCATCAGCATAGACAGCTGGCTCTTGTTCATCAGCTAAATATTGTTCCTTCACTGAATCACTGAAAGGTTTTTCTAGCATTTTAGTCTGAGGCAGCTGTCCTGTTCAAAGGCATCACTCCCCTGCCGTGAGTAACCTGTGCTCCTTACCTGTTCCAATAGAAGGATGAACTCTGTTCTAGTTTCTGAACAAGCTTGCAAGGATAGACCTAGATCTGTGCACATGCAATGTTTAGAACTGAAAAAAAAAAAAATTCCGTATTTTATTTCAAAATAATCTTGGAGGAGGAGAGACTCTGAAGGTTACATAAAAGGAACAGGCAATAAGGAAATTTATTTTTTTTCTCTTTAAATATGGCTGTTAAATGCATAAAATAAACTTACGAGATTCTGCAGTTAAAGAACTAAACTATTTTTTAGAACAAAATCTGTATCATTCCTTATTTAAAATATGATTAAAATTACTTGTCAAAGAACATACGTGTGTCTGATGACAGAATTTCTTGGCTACTTACATAATATGCGTCATGATGTCCCACAGTCAGCCTCATCTTGCTTTCAGGAGTTTGTGTCTTTGAAATGTTATGGAAGCTAAACCAGTTAGAATCCTGATGTCTTACCAAGAATATCAGAGAGCTGGTAGTAAAGAAATTGATCCTGCAGGTCAGCAGCTTACTTCGTAAGTGTGAACATCACATGGCGACAACATCTGGAACTGACTTCAGATGGCTGGTAGGTGGAATATGCTCAGTTAAACAGGTGATGACTTTCTACAGCAAAGCTGTGTCTGACATAACTGATTTTCTGTAATCCAGTTACTTAGTCGTAATTTTCAACCAGAAACTGATGATTCAGCTTTCCAGATACAAAAGTGTCCATTGTACTGATACCGCCTCTAAACCACCAAGACGTTTTTCCCTCCCCTCAACCACAATTTGGAACAAAAGAAATAATTTCCCAGTTTCATGGACCAGTAACAATGGAGACAATCATTTTATGCAGCTAAATTTATTCTCAGAACAGATTACATTTAAATGTGGAGAAGTGGTCAACAGCAGGGAAAATTGTTCTTTTCGGTGTCAGTCGGGTGCTTTTCGTAAGACTGAACTCTGCTAATGAACAGTGGGTGTGTTTCCTTCTTTCTTACTGCTGTTAAAATAAATCAAACCTCTTCCGCTGACTGTACAGCACAAGTTTTAGCAATGTAGTAATTAACCTGCCCAAGAAAGGCATAATGGGGTTAATGGTAATGCTGCAGGGCTGAGCCCCTATTAGCTGTTGAAATAGGAAAGTTCTCTTTTCCGTGGGTGATTTACTAACAATTTTAGATCTCTAGTTAAATGATCTGTGAAATGCTTGGTAAGACTACGAGAAAAGGGATGTAGAACTGCTAATGACACAGAACTGGCGTAAGCTTTTAGATACTCCATAGTTTTTGTTCCTTTGTCATGCAAGGGCACGTTGTTTCAATAGGTGCAGGTGACTGCACACAAAGTACGTGACTGAGAACTCCTTTTCTTGTAAGTGGATTCTGTTGCCTTCCATGCAATTTTTGTTACTCCTGTTTAACCACCCTGTAGGTGGCCTCTGTAGCCTTAGAACTCCTACACCCTCTTCCTCCCCTTCAAATGAAATACTGAGCGGCTTAGAGAAAACCTACAGCCAGCACTGCAGATTGCAAAAGGCTTTTATCTCTTAGTTGTTGAATGTGAATATAAATCACCTTGCTCCTGCAAGAGAACGTATTAATGACAGGACTGACATGTGATACTTACCTCTAACTTACTACTCGCATTGAAAAAAAAAATTAAGAAAATTAGCTTTGCTTTACATGTTTGTTTGGTTTTTTTTTTTCTACAGACTTCAATAAAAATGTGACTACAAATAATTACAAAGCCTGCCTTTTTTTAGGCAACCAATAGTATACAGAGTGGAGAATGTTACAACAGCACATCCAGTAAAGACAGTACATCAACATAATAATGGAAGATATTTCAGTAAAAATAGAATAAATAAAATAAAAATATTTTAAGCTGTATTTAACAGGTTAATTTAGAATATGGCATCAGACATACAAGGCATAGTGAACATGGCTGTCTGCCTACAGAATCACTAGATATTATAAAAAAAATGCATAGATAACTGAAGGGTAGCTATAACATCAACTAAAACAGTGGCAGTTGCTCAAACACACATACCCCATACGTACTTTTTTGGCCATGGTAAAAAGAGTGTCTTAATATATTGTTTAACAAAAGATAATGGGCTTTGCAGTATTAGGCTCTGAATCTGCAAACACCTGGGTGTATATTTAATATTCTGGATAATAAGGAGCTCTACTGAAGCAAAAAGGCCACATATAGTCAGACCATTAAGCACACTACTTAAATGTTTGCAAAATCAACAACATTTTGTTAACAGACACAAAGTTCTTAAAATGGATATTGGCAAGTGACCTACGGCTTTTCAGATACCTTTCTAACTTCTCCCCAGCCCTTCCTGCAATTGGACACTTTGCTAGTGAAAGCTGACAAGATGTCCATAGCCTAGACAACACCGATGTAGAAGAACCTTTCCACTGCTGTTTGCTAAGTGTTGGTTTAGTCTAAAGAGACTCCAGATCTCTCTTGGGGAGAATCAGCACCGTGCAGATGCAACTACAAAAATTAACTATACCGTTTAAAATTCACTGTTGCAGAACAGCTGCAAATCCCAAATCCTGCTGTTTCCAGCTGGAACTTTAAAAAGACACAGTCAAAGTATTTTCTGTAATTTAAAAGAAAATAAAGTCGAAGTTTGAATTACTAGCACGATAAACGAATAAGGAAACTTTTACCTCAAATTCATGATCCTACCTAACAGTACATTATTAGCTACCACATTTTGATAGCAGTCATGATAGGAAAGGAGTTTTTTTACACTGGTCCTAGCTGATGTCACTGGGAGCAATACTAGAACCTAAACAAGCAGGTCTGCAAGCTGCCCTCTCCATGCTTGGTGATCTGGCTTCAAGGTCAGTCTAAACAACTGGTATTGAAAAATGAAGTGGTGGGTTTGTTTGTGTCCCTTCACCTCCGGTTCTCCCTGCTCTACCTGGCATAAGGAACTTCTCCTCCAACTGTACGAGCGACAGAGCTGGTACAAAGGAGGGGGCAGGAATTGCTTCAGTGCCTGGGGTGCAGAATCGTGGTCATAAAGAGATTTGAGATCGGTGGCACATAGCTCTTGAGAGGGTATTCTAGAGGGCTAAATTTAACTGCAAGAGTTGCATAGCTAGCCTTCACCTGACACTTGCTCGTACATCATGCCGAGTTTAGTTTCATGTTTTTTCTGCATTGCTCAGTGCAGAAATTTCATGAATTATCATTCTTTTTTTTCCCCTTGTGTTCCTAAGTTCCTTTGCCCAGGTGTTGCCATTAATTTCTTTAAACAAGGAAACAAAAGAAAATAGTTTGTTTATAACAGTCCCTTGCATAGTAAAATAAATAATAATAAAAGAGAGTTCTTGTAATAACAACCTTGCAAATGTTCTTTTAAAATTACAGCACGACCAGATTTGCAGACTTGGGTGACAAGTTACAGTTTGTAACATATCTGTAAATGGAGGTAAAACATTTTTAACATAGTTTAAAATATCTTTAATGTTCCATTTCCAGAATTTGTACCAATCTGCAGGTCTAGGTAGAAGAGACTCAAGATGCATACCTGCATCATTTGAAAATTAGCTTGAGGTACAATTTTAAGGGGCAATACTGGGCTGACTTTGCCAGGGTCTGCAGTAGTGTGTAAATCAAAGCAAGCAGATGAAGCCTTTGGAGCAAAAAGCATGGACATCACGTTGTACCACCTGAAGCACTATCCTGTTAGAAGACAACTCTCTTCTTACTTTGTCACAAGAGCATTAAAACAAATTTCATGGAATTTTGTAAATAACAAGAAACACGATTGTTCTTTCTGTGGCACGTTAAGTATTCAGCAACAAATTCTGAGGGAAAGGGGGAATTGAGCAACCAGATGCTGAATTGAACATTTCATCAACCACTTTTATGGAAAAGGTATGGAATAGTTTAGTCTCTGTAAGAGTTGTAAGACAATAAAATTACTGACTAGTTCTTTTTTACTCCTGATTGGTCTGAGCCCTGCGTGAAACAAATGGTATTTTCAATGAAGTCATAACAGGTTTAGAAGAATAAATTTAACAGCCAACGGTTGCATTTGTATATTTAGAGCTGAAAATCTTCAGTGGGTAACTCCGCAACTCAATCACTGAAAACACTTCTGGATTTTTTAGCATTGGTTTGGTACTAAACATGATTTTTCTCTAAGATCGTAATGTAAAACCAGGAGATGATATAATGATACCATGATTTGAAAGCATGTCAGGGAGATGTTAAAGTGTTTGCTAGACCAATGCTGGCAAACAATTTAAAACTTAACAGGTGTAGTTCTGTAAAAAAAAAAAATAAAAATTTAGTGGTTAATCTCTAGTAATTCAATGGTAGCTAATACTTGGTACCTACTCCAGTGTTGAAAACAGAGCGAAGTGCTGTAGGACTTAAGATTGATTTGTGACAAATCCAGCTCAAGACGGTGAAACTATCAGCTCGGGCATCATACACTCCACGGACTTTAGCATGAGTTCACTGGGAGGGACGTGGCCATATTCTTTTTGTGTGTGAGTTTAGGTAATGTTCTCATATTTACAATCAAACAGACCTTCCATTGCTCATGATGTAACTCACTGACAGCAAAAAATTATTCATGCTTCTTTTCATATGACGCGATGGTGGCAAGAATGAGAGAACATGCTTGTCTAACATTGTTTCGATAAGGGTAAATTCTCTGAAGACAAAGCATCAGCAACTTGAAATGGAAGGCCAGACATCATCAGTTCATTTTCCTTAGTGTAGCTACTGTTATCTTCAGTTAAATGTTGGGCGAATCTCCTCTCTTATGCAGCTATGGCATCTCAGTGACCGGACGTTTCTGTTTCAAAGTGTCAATGAGGGACAACACTCCTCTTTTTACGTTAGTTGTAACTCTTCTAGTCACCGAGTCTGCAGGAGGTGGGGGTGGTCGAACTTTCTGTGAAGGAGGTCTGGCTACTAAGCACTTCTGATACCGCAACTGCAACAGAGCAAAAGCATTCTGCAGTCCTTACTGTATCCCACACTATCACAGAGCATTTTAAATACACCTTTACTATTTTCTCATTAAATACAGCCAAAACTCCATTTCGGCTGTGACAGCAGCCCAGATGAAGTTAACGGGACATAGGTCTGTCAATCCATGGGCAGAAACTGTTCATCAGCACACGACAGATACTAAATCATACAAACAGCCCTAAGAAATAAGAAATAAAAGCTAAGAACTAAGTTTTCTCAGTTCAGCTATTCTTGGACAAGGATTACTTTCACTACATTGTCACTGGATTGTGTATCACAACTCCGAGCAAAATGTTTTTCCAGCATTAGGTAACTTGAGTAGTGAAGGAAAAGACTTCTAACATACACAGATGTTGCAGAGGTTAGGAGGGAAGATGATTAAAAGGGCATTGTTCACCAAATGAACATTTCAAATATAAAAATGGTTGGGTTTTAATTGATTAAATATATCAGAATCCCAATTCCTAGTTTTATTTGTTCTTTCTTTTTCTGTCTTGAAATTAATGTAACTTCAGATCTGAAAAGACAATTATTTATGGAGGCATTAGAAAAATCTAAGTACCGTTAGGTGCCTTTGAAGAAGGTCACTTACCATACAAGCAGCCTGAACAGCTTCAGATACATTGCCTGCATTTGGTTCACACCAAAAAACGTGACACTCAAAATGCTGGTTTCCTGTATCCATAATGAAGGCGAATGTGTGAACGTCCTTGCCTACTCCCATGAAGGACAGGAACCGCACACGACACTCCACCATGATTTCCTCTTCATTCTGGTTACAAATGAAACGATTGCTCATTAGTAGTGGATATTCTGTGGAACTTTGCTTTCAATTTTAGGTTGATTAAATGGTGGGGACACGGATGCAGTGGAATTCCTTTTTATCTATTTGCGTATGGAGTTGTACTCCTCTGGGGTTGGTATTGGGACCGGTGCTGTTTAACATCTTTGTTGGTGACATGGACAGTGGAATCGAATGCACCCTCAGCAAGTTTGCCCATGACACCAAGCTGTGAGGTGGTTCAGTTGACAGGATGGATCTGCCATCCAGAGGGACCTTGACAGGTGGGCCCACGTGAACCTCAGGAAGTTTAACAAGGCCAAGTGCAAGGTACCTGCATCTGGGTCAGGGCAATCCCAAGCATGGGTATAGGCTGGCCAGACAATGGATTGAGAGCAGGCCTGAGGAGAAAGACTTCAGGGTGTTGGTTGATGAGAAGCTCAACATGACCCAGCAATACACATTTGCATCCCAGAAAGCCTGTTGCATCCTGGGCTGCATCAAAAGGAGCATGACCAGCAGAACAAGGGAGGTGCCTCCTGTCCCTGTCTACTCCCCTCTGGTGAGACTACCACCTGGAGTAGTACTGCATCCAGCTCTAGAGACCCCAACATAAAAATGACATGGACCTGTTGGAGCAAGTTCAGAGGAAGGCCAGGAAGGTGATCAAAGGGCTGGAGCACCTCCTATGAAGACAGGCTGAGAGTGCTGCGGTTGTTCAGCCTAGAGAGATAAGGCTCCAAGGAGACCTTATTGTAGCCTTCCAGTACCTAAAAGGTACAAAACCTACAAGAAAGCTGGAGAGGGACTTTTTCCAAGGGCACATAGTGATGGGATGAGGGGTAAGAGTTTCAAACTAAAAGAGGCCAGATTTAGACTAGAGGTAAGGAAGAAATTCTTCACTGTGAGTGTGGTAAGATACTGGAAGAGGTTGCCCATAGAAGCTGCAGATGCCCCCTCCCTGGAAGCACTTAAGACCAGGCTGGATGAGGCTCTGAGCAACCTGGTCTAGTGGGACGTGTTCCTGGCTATGGCAGAGTGGAGTGGAACTAGATGATCTTCAAGGTCTCTTCCAACCCAAACCCTTCTATGATTCTATGATATACTCAGTGTGCTCAGGCCTGGGCTGGATCTCCCCTTCTAGGCTATGACCAGGAGACCACAAAGCGGAGTGTTAGCACTGAGCATACTTTGCATTCTACAAATTGCTTGTTTTGCAAAGAAATAAAACAACGTGGCTACCGTGACTCCAAAACATGCTTTCCTATCACTGGATATTGTACCGATGTTGGTTTAGTACTTCATCAACAAACATATATCAAAACATTCTTTTAAAGTTTCATTGTATTAATTTCTATGGAAAATGCTCTATGATAGGATAGTGATGTGAAACTGATTTTAACATTACTCTTGGCTTCCATACCATGAATAAGGTAAATACAATTTAGCATTTAGAATTGCTACTTAGGGCTTTACCCACAACATTTTTAGGCTCAAATTTCCTAGAAAGGATAACACTGAATTTAAGTATCTAAAGAATACTTACAATAATTATTTTTGAGAACATGCTTGAAATGGTAAATAAAGCAGAAGCTGATACAAGCAGTAAGAGCCTCTGTAGACTCTGGAAAGATATAAAATGCAAACTACGCAAATGAATCCTAGTGCAAATTAACTCTTTCCACTCGTGTTTCTGTATTCCTGGTTTTCCATAATCGTATTATATTAAATGTGTGTTAAACACGACAGTCTGCCTTACTCTTTCATTGATGACTGTGACAGTAGCATCAGCAACATTCATGGTCACTGGCATCCACTCCTCTTTGCTAGAGGAAGCCATTAGACTCTCAATGGCATTGTTCAGAGTATCCATTCCTAAAAGAAAAGCAATGCAATAATAAAAACTAAATACATAAATAGGCAATAGCAAAAATTTAATCTTCACATAGTACAGAAAACAGACTGTATTGGGCTCCTTATTAAAATTAAATTTGATGATAGAAGGAAGGGTTTTGAAGTTGCTTTTCTTCATCTGCAAAACCAAAACATGCGCCTCTGTGGCTTAGAAAAAAACCAGCGTAGCATCTTGTTTAGCTGCTGCACCATTTTAGTTCTCTAGGGCCCTTCTCATTTGCAGCTCCGCCTTCTTGGCAGCTCTCAAAGTACTCTGGTTGCAAAACCGATGTTCAAATGAGGCCCTGAAGATTAGAAGTCTTCATGCCTGACCTGGTATGACTGAAGTAGAATAGCGGCTACCCTTTAAAAATCAAGTGCTTACACTTGGCTAGCCAGAGTCCAGCCTTTAGATTTTACTCCAGATACTTTGGAAAAGTGTTACATACCCACAGGTTTAGCTACAGGTAGCATGCCCAGGTACTGGACATGGAACTTCTGTACCAGTTCTGTCTTTGGTGTTGGGAAATCTACTGCATGGGAACAAAAATCAATTTCTGTTAGTCAGCATTCACAGCAGGGAAAGACACTTTTATTTCATCAATAACATACATTAGTTTTACTCAGCAATTGTGCTCTGAAGGTATTGTATTGATCAAACAAATTTCTACTTCTGATGAGTAATGGTCAATAATTTCTACCTTTGCATCACCTAATTTTTCATCTATGCTAAGAATAAGGTCACGTTCTATTGCTGGCATATTAAAAAATACAGATTAGTGTGTCTCTGAGGCATACAGATCTAAGTTTCACTGCATAACTATCAAAAATCTAGAACTTGTTTTTAACAGCATCCCTGTTAATATGTTAAACACACTCTATGAATAATCAAGAGCTGTCTGCTCAGACAGTAGTACACGAGTTGATGTATGGATTAAGAGTAAGATAGTCCATATAAACTGGTAGATCTAAAAGCATATAATTTCTTATAAGTTAACACAAAGCATGCTTGTTCTCCTGGGCTGCTTTCAAAATAGCAACTATTAATCTATGACTACTAAATGCACACAAAGGCAATTTTCTTCTACCAAGCAGTAGAGCATGCAAAAGACCCTTCAGTTGGATGTCAACACACTTGCACCCCTTGCAGTGAAAGATGCTAAAATAGATGCTGAAACCTAGGAGGAGCCCACTACAGCTCCTCTGAATCCGAGTGATTGATTAACTAGAAAATATTCTGGTTTCATGGAAGGCTTGGCCGATTTCTGCAGCCTCAAGTCAGGACGTATTTGGATTTGAAAAGGACAATGCACACAAGTAGCTGCAAATAAGTAGGACCACGTTCACAACATTTGTATTTTAAAATAAGAGAGGAAATGCACAAGCTGATAAAACTAAGCAGGACTCTGTTACTGTCAACATAACCACTAACAATGTTCAATGTGCTACAGTAACGTTACAGTCAGATACAATAATTAAAAGACAGGAGTATTTATACTCCTGACCTCTCCAAGCAACATGCTCCATTTTGGTCAAAAGCAGTATCAGAAACCAAACACATGTAAAGTAGAACCATCCCAAGGGTAACAGCTGTAGCACAGTACCTTGCAGAGGAACATCGAGGGTGACATTTGTCCTCTCTTGCAATGAGCTGCAAGCCATAGCTTTAGCATTCTTCCGTTCGGCCATAATCTGAAGATGACAGTGATAATACAGCGTTTATGTTTTTAAAAAATACAGTACAGTAGCAACTACAAGTATAAATTTATTGCTATTACAACCCTAGCTTCTGAAATAAGTCAGGAGCTACATTCTTTTTAAAATAAGTTTTTACTTTCCTCCATTGTATTCACCATTCCTTAACTACATAAAGAACTTAAGTGGTGTCCAAGCCTAGACAAAAGATAGATGGGGGAGGAAAAAAACCCTCTAGCCATTTTTATCAACAGCAAAATTGCAGTGAGGCGCAATATAGCAACTAATATAAATATTTAACACAGAGAGAATAGTGTTCATATTCATGTTCCTCTCTGATCTATCTTCTGCTGTGTATAATGTTTTCTTCCATTTTTATGGTTCTTCTGGAATTAAAAACCCCATGCAAAATACAACCTGTTCTTCCTCCCAAATGTATAACACTAGCAAAAGAGGAAAAGAAAAAAACCAAACCACTGCAAAATAACCACTTTGGATGATTATTCCCTACAAATGTATGAATGCGAAGAGACCCAGGGAAGCTAACAGAATCTTTCCAAAGCTCATATAAGAAGCATTGCTACCTGCTTTTTTATGCTCTGACTGTTAATTGCAATTAAACTATAAAAATAACTGGTGATCCAACATGTGTTACTTAGTTTGAAAATACTTGTATCAAATTTCTCCTTTTTTTTATATTGAAAATATTTTCTGTCAGAGTGATGATATTCCCCCCTGCAGATGAGAAATGATACGTGCTAGCTTGGAAAGAAGCCCTGACTCAGCACAGAGATCCAGTGTGTCAGCACATGCCAAGTGCTTCCCTGAATCAGGATTATATCTATTGCTCAATTATAACTGAACAATACTATCCTGTCTTATTCTGTGTTACTATTAACTATGTTTTTAAATGCTTAGTTGCTCTCTTATCCAAAATTAATGCCAGGAATTTCACGTTGTAGTTACGTATGTGACAGCGCTACTCCCTTTCTCGTACCTCTGTGTATAGCTACTGTGGCATTTACTTGATGTTGACCATACTGGATAAAAGCAGCTGTGGTAGGGCCTGTGCAGCATGATCTTCCCTGCCAGATTTGCTGGAAACTTCCGTGAGAATTGAGAGTAGTAGGAGAAAGAGAAGGGACATAACAGGTCTGGGCTTTTCTAGTCAGCCACTGCTGCAGTCCCCAGTATTAAACTTCACCAAACACAGCCTGGAGCTCCCTGGCCAAACTGAGCAGCTCCCTTGTCCTGCCCCCTGCTTCAAAGCCTGGACAGGCTTTGCACAGCTATTCGGCTATCTTCTGCCTCTGCCTCAGAAGGTTACAGCAAGGCACACTGTAAATGCCAATGCTGTTTGCATGAAACATCACAAGTTGATCTGCAGTGTTAAAAAAAAGAGAAATTTTTAGTCCATACAGCTGGCTACAGAGGAGAGTTTCACATCACTGATTCCATTCACTAATGTGAAGACAAAATGTAAAAAGCAAATAATGGGTGTACAGTAAATCAGCAGAATTTTAAAACATGAAGGTTTCCTAACCAGTTTTTCCGTACTCATTCCATACTCAAGAGTTGTGACTCACGAGGAGGGGCAAGTTACACAGAGATAACCAGTAACATTATTGATCTCCACAGCCCACTTCTGTGGTGCAAACTGGCATGTGTTAAGGAAAACCAAAATGAGCAGCATATTTTTAAAAATAAGGAGGATACAGCCTCAGCTCCACCACAGCTCAATAAAAGAATTAAAAAAAAGTTTCAAGTAGATTGGCTTAATTGCCTCTCTGTAAAGCATTTCTATGCTGGAGTGAGTTCAGAGGGGGGCAACCAAGCCAGTGAAGGGTCTAGAGAACAAGTCCCATAAGGAGAGGCAGAGGGAATTGGGATTACTTAGTTTGGAGAAGAGGAGGCTGAGGGGAGACCTTACCACTCTACAGCTACCTGAAAGGAGGTTTTAGTGAGGAGGATACCAGCCTCTTCTCTCAAGTAAATAACAACAAGAGTAGAGGAAATGGCCTGAAGTTGCACCACAGTGGATTAGATTCAATATTAGGAAGAATTTCTTTACTGAAGGAGTAGTCAGGCGCTGGATCTGACTGCCCTGGGAGGTGGTGGAGTCACCATCCCTGGAGGTATGAAAAAAGTGCGTAGATGAGGCACTTCAGGACATGCTCTAGTGAGATGGTGAGGTTTGGTGGTGGGGACTTTTTTATGGGTGATTTTTTTTCCCTTCCTGGGTTGACAGTTGGACACAGTGATCTTAAGAGAGCTTTTCCAACCATGACAGTTCTGTGATTCTATCAGATTTTCCTGCTGTAAAGGATGTGCTTTTTTGCTACTGCTGCATGAAACAACTGTACAGAAGACACTCATGAACCGATCATGCAAGTGACCCAAAATTAATAACCAGGAATGGTGGCAAATCTGTAAGGTAAAATGACTGAAAAGAACATTCATCTCCACTATTACAGACAACACTACCAGAATCGGGAACTAAGATCCTTTAGTGTTTATAACTAGAGTAACTTAAACCCCCTCTTCTCCTTGTTTTCTTTTTTTTCTTCAGTGGGCAGAGTAATGTTAACAACTATTTTCCCCTCTGTCCTGCAGCATAATACCACTGAATAATACCCTTCAAACAAGGTCTGATTTATTTATAAAATTTAACATCACCATTTACCATTAATTGAAGCTCCATGTTCTTTTTCCATTTTGAACCTGCAGCTTCTTAATTATTCAAGAAAAGCTTCAGTCTCTGTACACACTTGTCAAATCAAAAGCACATATCATCTTCCTCAAATTTAAATGTCTGCCCTCCCATTACTCCCATTCATTTGTGTCCTTACATTTGCAAATTCTCCACACTGTGTCTCACTGCCAGCGAGATAAACTAAACTAATACTGTGTATGATCGCTGGTTGTATGTATTAGGCTCAGAAGCTTCTCCACAGACAAATGCAGCTGACTTTAAATCCACTTGCCTTTGAGCAGATCTCGTGTAAACTGGTGGCAATGGCTTTTGCAGGTGTGTCACATCGAAACACATGACATTTCAGTATTCTTGTGTCTTTGTCTCTTGCCACATAAGCAAAGTCTCTGTGCAAACAAAATGAATTGACACATTAGAAACAAGCAAAAATTAATTAAGGCGTTAGAAACAGTAGCATCTCCAGATCAGCAAGTCCTATATCAATTAAACAAGTTTATGTCTTATCTGTCAGAGAATAAAACACAGGCCTTAGGCAAAGCAGATCTACAAATGTAATAAATTGTATGCACATGAAATGTATGTGTAAGGTTTTGTGCTTAATCTATATAATGAGAGAGCTCATTACAGTTACCTAATACTGACAGTTTATTAGATTTACAACTTGTATTTCCAACTGCAATTGTAAATACTTTACTCAAATAAGTGGGAGAGAATTACAGATAAAGACAGAAAACACACACAGTTCTTAAATGCTAAAAAAAAATAATCCGAGAAACAGCACACAGTATTCCAGTTAGTGAGAATTTTTATTTCAAAGCTCTGTATAAAGTGTTCAAAATATGCAGACAGTAATTAGAGATCTGGTTGCATAAGGGAGATGTGAACCTGCTGAGCTTTCCTCACACTAATTGGCCTAAATTTCTGGCCTTATTTTTTCAAAAGTTAAATAAAGCTGCCCTACAAAAGGGACTTTTGCACCACAGAGGCTAGTCACCATGACACGGTGTAACTGTCTAGCATGGGTGATAGAAGTGCCAGGAGTATGTTTGTTTGTGCTCAGGCTGTTCAGGTCTTAGAGTGCTTTTGAAAAAGTCAAAGCAGGAGTATGGTGTAAAGAAAGCATCAGGGTTTTGTTATGTCCCAGTTTTTAGGACTGCCCCTGCCTCAAGAACCCCTCACCATGATCCTATAGAGTTAATTCGCCTCCATCACCTTTCTGGCACAAAGACATCCATTAATCCACTCGTGCTGGGAACCTGAAGCCAGTTCTGCAGGCCCGCAGATGACAACCACACAAAGCTGGGCTCCTTCCTGACTTGGTTATCTTCTTGCTTTACCAGAGTCTGTGCTCCTTGGTCTTGCACATCTGCCTTTTCACATCCTCTGAACCACCACAGCCCAGTCCTACTCTGTAATACCCCCATTGTATCCAGGTTTCTTCACAATTTTTCATCTCTAGCAGAGTTATACTGAATAGCTAACTGGAATGGGACAAGACAGAGGAAGCTGAAGCTCCCAAGAGCTTCTTACACCTGGTCGCTTTTCAGTGCCTTTACTCTTTAAATGTAAAAAGTTACCAGCAAGATCCTAACTAGTGATGAGATAGGAGGAATACACCAGTGGACAAAAAAAACCCCTGTCCCTCCCCTCCTAAACCACAGTTTATATATGCAGGAATACTTCAGTTTATACTAAAGCCTGTAAAAATCCTGAGGAGGGTTTGAAGTAGCATGGATTGCCAATTTCTTTGTTCACTGTAGATGGCCAGTGAATTGAAGAGTTTTGTACTAAAGTTATCCAGGGAGAACCATACACTGTGGAAGGCAGATAGCTGCAGAGATACAAACGGCCTGCAGTCCACTACCTTACCTGTATTTAATTCAGCAGCACTAGATTTTGTCATTAACGAGCCCTTGTAATGAAAGGGGCAGTTGCTCACAGCCTGGGCTGCTCAGTGACAGGCACAGGTTGCTCCTCTGTTTAACCACTTTGCAACCTGAAGCCTGACGAATACTTTAAAAACCCCATAAAATGACCAGGAGCTGAGATTGGGAAACAACTCCATGTGACTAAACCATTCAGAAACATGGTGAAGCTGGAGGGACCTCTCCATCTTGCTGCATCCCAACATGTGATGGCACGCATTAGGGCACAGCGCAGACACAAGGCAGCAGGGCAGCATGTGGAGCACATTGCCACCCAAACCCTTCCTGCATGGGGAACGCAGCCTGTGGGCTGTATCGGCTGTCACTGGCTGCAGCACGTGTGCCACAGGCACGCTGAGAAGGGACAGCGTTTCATCCAATTGCTCGTGACTGGCAGGAAAAATCACAAAGCAGTAATTCAGGAAGGTCCTGTCTATTACAGAAGATGCCTTGAGGTTTCCTAGCTCCAGTCTGACCCTCAAGGACCTCAGTCCACAATCTGCCAGAGCCTGTTGGCATGTTGTTCCATTTGCTGCACTGCAAGTTCACAGAGATGCCGAGTTCCAGCTGGATCTTGCTCCTCAAAAAAAGCTGATGCTTTTTGGCTCATCTGTACATGTGCCAAGCCTTGCTTTAGAATGGTTTCCTCCTAGCTTAATGTTTCAAAGGCAAATTGAAGTCTCCTAGCTGAATTCTACTAATAAAATTAAAAGAAGGGGGTATGGCTTGGCTATGGTCTATGAAAAACTAGCAGCAATGGGGAAAGAAGTGAAACCAAGCACCACATAAAAACCATTGTGGGATTTTTGTCTTTTGAAGTAAGCCTTCAATACTACTGATGCTCCCGAAAGACCTGCAAGGCAGGTATTTGGAAATGCTCAGGCTCATGAAAGTCCCACATACAACATCCTGAGCTCCAGAGAGACCTTGCCTGGTTTGAGACCTATAACTGCATAATTTCCAGATATCCTAAGCATTTAGGATTTTTGTTTTCTATGTGTTTAGATTTAGATGCCATTTTTAAATGCCGTAAGTTCCAGACTTCACATTTTTGAGTCCAAATACCTTCTCTTACAAAATATTTTAACTGCAATATAAAAACATTGTTCACTTAACAGACATAGATTTGCTACCAAAGCTTCACTAAGATTTCCCTGCCCCTTTATACACAAGAAAAACTTGCTGGCAGCAACCAACACTGTAGGGTAGCGAAGACACCTAAACAAGCAGACTGCTGCGCACACCTTATTACTGGATCAAGGTCTAGTCTTTCAGATTGCAGACTTAACAGCTGAATTTTTTGTTTGCACTAACTTAAAATAACAATAAACACCATCTATGTGACCATTACATGGCTATCACTACTTATGAGCATTTACCTGAAATCAACAGTATTCCTTTGAGGACTTGTAAACAAGCGATTTATGCATTCCTTTACAGGATGATCCTAGGAAAAGCCTTCTGTGTTTTGCCGAGTCGCTTGCACTGCACAGAAGCCTGTTTCAATACACAGAAATCTGCACAGTCTCAGGAGCGCTGTACAATACCAGGATCTATAATTTTAAGGCCACACCTTCAAGGAGCTGCACAAACATAAAAGATAACTTGGCTCTTCTGTCAGCTACACAGCTGTTAAAATCTTTTTTTTATCGTTAGGAAAAACTAAGATGGGACAAAGCCACCAAAGCAAGTCATTGGGGCTTAGAGGATATAACACCCATTTATAACAACCTAAGAAATTGTGGTCCAACCTTTGATCAGTAGCTCTGGCAATGCCCTGGCACACCACGGCTATCTCAATAAACTACTGTGCATTGCTGTAGGAGATCACGTCAGGCCAGGCATCTCCACTGCACTGCCGAGTCCCTGATGCATGGACAACTCCAGAGGCCACATTAAATCTTACCCTGCAGAGTTTATCTGAGAACCACGCTCAACTGCAAGGATTTTCAGCCTTAAGGGAATCTGTAAGGTAATACTGTGTTTAGTCAGCACATTATCTCCCAGTGGAGGTAGAAACTCAAAGGACTCCAGAAATAAAAATGAGCCAAACAACTGAAACTGTGTTAAACTAAAGACTGAATTCTGCCAGGATCAAACATTTTTGTAATCACAATTCATAATTATGTGAGAAACACCTTCAATGAGAGTATTTTCAACAGCACTTTTAATGCAGAGAGCTGGATTAGGGGCAGCCCACTGAGCCTGATTTCTCTCACAAGCATGAATTTACTTTTCTGATCAAAGGAAACCAGAGCAGAGGACAGCACTGACACCAAGGAGCTTGCACACGTCCTGGGAAGAACATGTCGCTGTTCCTGGAAGGTTAATGACAGCCAAATCATGACCCACTGTGTGGAGCCCAGGCTCAGTAAGCTCTCTGAATGGCAAGACCTGTGATAAGGGCAGGGAGAAGGGGGCTCACCTACCACTTTAGTCCTTCCACAGATGTGCGAGGATGACAACAGTCCTGAGGAGACAGGCCAGCTCTGCACTTGACAGAGGGAAGATATTGCCCACAAAGATGTTATTTTTAGTCAAAATACAACGCACTTACAGAGCTGACAGTGACCCTATCCTGTGGCCTGGAAAGCCCCTGAGGCTATGAGAAATGTCTTTTTTTTTGTCCTGTGAAATTCCCCTTGTGTTGAGACAAGTTGAGGAACTGCCCGAAATGCCACTTGCCATGCCCAAGGGTGTTGGTGAGTGCTGGGGAGGCACTGCTGGGGACACCTGATCCTCTCAGCTCAGCGAACACTGCCTCAGTACTGCAGCAGTGCACGTAACGCTTCCTTCGAGCCTCTCTAGTGCTTTGTCCTGAAGCTTCTGTAAATACTTCTGCATGTAACAATATGCATTCCTAAACAAGGCGGCATAGCATAATTGCAAAAGAAACTAAAACACCAGCTAGTACATCAGTTTTGACTACTGAGAGCTAATAAAACCCTCATGGTGGTGCTTCCGACACACGCACCAGCACTTCACTTTAAGTACCTGAACAGCTTGAACAAAGTAAATCAGCTAATTACATGCATAGATTGTAAATATGCATAAACCTTTAGATGATCAGGGTCTGCCTCTGTAAATCTGCTGAGACTGAGGAGGAGATCTGAGCTCTTCAACACCTGTGGTACCGCATCATGTGCAACCCTACCAGTACCATCGCTTCAAATCATCAGCCAAAATTAGCAAGCGAACCATCCTTCTCCCTTTCGATGGTAAAATGTGCAAACAATACCACCAATTTCATTAAGTCATGAAGTCACCTAGATGCCCACGTGCTCACCCTAGCATGTCAGCCCAGTAGCTGGGACTTGGAGATAGTAGAACAGACTGGCAGCAGTTAGCTCTTCCAACACCAGCAGGAGCCTTGCAGCTTTGCTTCAGGCATTTCTAGGCGTTGGGAAAATAAAACAGAGCTCCACGCTTTTGGAGAAGGGTACGGCTTTGGGGATCTGCTTCCAGCAACTTCAATAACAAAATAAAACTTAGGAAAAGTTTTCTGTTTCCCTACATAGGGCCAGAAGGCAACAGCTTCTTGTTTGTCCAAAGTTTTGAATACCAAATAAGCCCAAAGACTGCTCTCTGATACTTCTTTCACTTTGGATCCCTTCTAGGTCACTTCATCTGTAAACCTTCATTCCACTGCAGCTTGCTTGAAGCTGATTAACATTTAAGTGAGATTTATGTGCAGCCAGCCCCTCTGATAATGAAGAAATGCCAAGTAACGTGCTTGCAATAGAAATGTATGGGAAAGAGCAAATGCCTCCTCTTAGCATTCTCCTGTCTTTACACCTTACTGGGGAAAAAAAGGGAAAAAACAAAGGAAAAAAAATGTTACAAAGCCCATGGCTGGATACAGAGCTTAAGTCTTCTCTGTCTCAGCTGGGTGTGCACGCACACGAAATCTATGGCTTATGAACCACAAGTCCTGGTAAAATTCCCTCCTATGTCAATGGGGAGAGCAGCAAGATGTTTAGTGGCAAAATAAATGTATCTCGCTGCAGAAGAAAGAGCTGTATATTCTTATAACTTTACCACACAAGCATACTGCTGCTGATACAGGATTATAGAGAAAAGGTACTGTATAGTCTTTTTAGTTTTTAACTAATTTGTGCATGTTATGTACTACATAATCCCCTGGTATCTTTCTGGTTAGAGGAACTAGATATAAATGAGTCCTCTGAAAAAAAAAAAGATAGAAAATCAGAAAACCAGGTAAGAATATTATTTTGCTGCACAAGCGGGCCAAACAGTTAAAAATTTCTTAGAAATTTCTTAATTTTGAAAGAATACAGGACTACAGAGACCTCTTCAAAAGCAATTTAGAAAATTGCAAAGGCAATGTAAGGTGCTAAGTAGAAAGCAATTTCATTTTTATTTGCTCTTTTACCCTCTTTAATTGGCAAATGTCTACAGTAATTGAGTAGAACTTAGATAGCCGTACCTTTTTTACACCTGGCTAAGCATCACTTAGCTGCTCAACCCTGGATGAATATAATCACATTAAATGCAATTTATGCTAATGCTGTCCTGTTTGAGTAGCAGTCACAGCCATTTACTACTATTAGGCTAAAGTCCTAGGAGACATCCCAATTAAGTACAGCCTGAAAGAGCAGCACATCCTCCATTACCTCCCACTATTAACTTATTTTTTTCAAAGGAGTGTAAAACTGCATCGATCCTTTTATTTTTTGGTTAAAACCCCCCAACACACTAACCTTGAAGTCTGAAATAGATTTTTTTAGTCTTATCAAAATTAAATTGCTACTACTTTAAACAACTATGTTAAAATTATATACATGCAGGAAAATGTAAGTTGCTTTGCAGATTTATGTATTACAAATTGTAACAAGAATCCTTGAACCAGAAAATGATATCCTCTGGGCTTGGCTTAAAGTAGACTGAAATTCATCCAGGACAGCCTACAGAAGAAGACTGTTGATTTCTACACACTGCTGGTGACTGTACAGACTCCTGTGACTGTGGGGGTCACAGAGCACACACCACCAGGCTGTGGGGAAACCATCTCCCAAGTCTATAACCTTCAGGCTTCACTTTGCTTTTCCACAAACAGTTGAACAGCAATCTGTGAAAGCAGGAAGAAAAAAGGGGAGGAACAGCAAGTGCTACGTCAGGATGGGGTCAGAAGGCACCTGGCAGGAGGCTGCTATTCACTGACAAGACATGAACATCCATGGGAGCAGGGTAAATGAGCAGAGAAAGAGAAAAGCAAGGAGAGTGAGAGAAAACACGTGAGAAGAAAAGTGGGTAAATGTAACACCAACAAGACCAAGCTCTGATAGGGATTTTCCATGACCACATATTCTAGTACCACAAATGACAAAGAAGATGAGTTGCAAGAAACCCTGCAGTACTAGGCATGACAGAGATTACAGATCTGATGAACACTTTAAATTTTTTAACGAGACTGCTTTTTTGCATAGGAGAAAGGGGAATGATTTATAGCTGAAATGGAGTCTGGAACTCTGTTCAGTTCACTTGTCTGTCTATCAGGGTCATGTCAATGAGTTTGCAAAGTTAGGGGAAAAAAAAACCTGAAGGCAAGAAACCAGAACTATAAGAAACAAGCAGCATTCACACAAGTTGCAAAATCTCTTCATAGAATATATACTGAGGACCCTTAAACTTCTACTTCACCAACCAGATACCAGCCAGCCACTGAATGAAACCACTGCTTCCCTTCAACACCCTCCAAAGGAGGAGGAAGTAAAATAATTACTCCCTTGAGTCTTCCCATTCCTCTGAGATAGTCATGGTGCATTCAGCCACATGTACTTTTCTCTCCTCAGTGATTAGAGTAGGAAGAGCTGTGGGAGAGAATGAATTTTCCCTATAATTCTGACTGCTGCTGTCAATCCTAAAAACATACAAAAGCCTCACAATTTTTCTTCACTCCAAGTGCTCCATGTCAGAGAGCTCCCGCACCTCTTTGGATGCTCCTCAGCTACAACCCAGAGTGGCAGACTTGGGCCACTGATACATCACCCTGGTCATTAATTATTGATCCAAGCAGTTAAGATGCCCTCCCAAACACAGCCTTTTTGGGAGACTTTTTTTTTTTAATTTCAGTTCTCCCACAGCTTGAAAATGCGTTTCCTTGCAGCAGTTCATCACTTCTGCGTTTACTAAATTCTCCTGAAATGGTCTGGCATTGACACAGTGCAGCTTGTTTTCCTAATTCATGCATAAAGTTTGTAGGGCAAATTTTCCCCTGCTGAAAGGCTGTTTGCTTCATTCCTTGATAACGTCACTTGCTGACTCTCAAGGAGGAGCTACGGCTACTTTGTGCGATACTCGGAGGCTTTAATCGGCAGCCCTAAAACACTCAGCCTGACAGTTTTTCTTTGATGTCTTATCACTGCCGCAGCTCTGCGAGCTTCCAAAATTTGTTAAAACCCTCACAGAGCTGATACCTCCGATACCCAGCCCAGCTCTTCAGAGCCCAGTGCTTCCAAGCCTGAAAGCATTTGCATAACTTTCACTACAATTTCCTTGCTGCGGCCTGATCCTCATGAAGCCACAGAAGCCATTCCCCCAGACATGCTTCCCATGTCTCAACACTGCCCACTACCTCCTCTTGTGAGGAGGGGACAGGACTCCCATCAGCCTGACTACCGCTGCCTCGCTAGCCAGACAAATGCCTCTGAGATGTTACAAACCATTTCCCTACCAAGGGCTCTATTCCACCCCTGCAAAGGGCCACTGATTTAGATAGATGGAGTCACGGCTAAGTGTGGCTCAACATCTAAGGTGAAAGGTGAAAGAACATCTAAGGTGAAGGTGAAAGAAAACATACACACACACCCCCCCAAAGAACAAGAACAGGGAGCTAGTGCCAACCGATGAAGAAAAGGCTGATGTTCTCAATGACTTTTTTTCCTCAGTCTTTACTGGCAACCTCTCTCCCAACACCTCCCAAGTCAAAAAACCACAAGG